>OY294030.1:82500-85000 GCA_958510845.1 Cantharis nigra | reverse complement strand
AGGTTAGGTTAGGTTAGGTTAGGTTAGGTTAGGTTAGGTTAGGTTAGGTTAGGTTAGGTTAGGTTAGGTTAGGTTAGGTTAGGTTAGGTTAGGTTAGGTTAGGTTAGGTTAGGTTAGGTTAGGTTAGGTTAGGTTAGGTTAGGTTAGGTTAGGTTAGGTTAGGTTAGGTTAGGTTAGGTTAGGTTAGGTTAGGTTAGGTTAGGTTAGGTTAGGTTAGGTTAGGTTAGGTTAGGTTAGGTTAGGTTAGGTTAGGTTAGGTTAGGTTAGGTTAGGTTAGGTTAGGTTAGGTTAGGTTAGGTTAGGTTAGGTTAGGTTAGGTTAGGTTAGGTTAGGTTAGGTTAGGTTAGGTTAGGTTAGGTTAGGTTAGGTTAGGTTAGGTTAGGTTAGGTTAGGTTAGGTTAGGTTAGGTTAGGTTAGGTTAGGTTAGGTTAGGTTAGGTTAGGTTAGGTTAGGTTAGGTTAGGTTAGGTTAGGTTAGGTTAGGTTAGGTTAGGTTAGGTTAGGTTAGGTTAGGTTAGGTTAGGTTAGGTTAGGTTAGGTTAGGTTAGGTTAGGTTAGGTTAGGTTAGGTTAGGTTAGGTTTTTTTTTTTTTTCCTCTTTCCCGATTGTACTACCCATACAATCGGGGTGTATATTCTGCAAGTTGATACAGAGATAAATAATAATAATAACATAAGAAATTAGTAACATTATAACAAGTAATAATAAATAAAATAAACTTAAAAACATGAGACGTAAATAACTACAAAGAATAATTAACAAATAGTAAATCGAACATAATAACAATAAAACAATAACATAATAACAATAAAACAATAACATAATAACAATAAAACAAATAGTAACAATAAAACAATGATAAATATTAGATAATTATGCGGGATAGCACAACTTTATTAATTTAATATTAAATAAATTTTGTGTCAATGTTTAAAAATATTCAGTCAGTTATTAAATAATGTCGTTGTCGGTAAAATTTTTATTAGTAAATAATTTTGTTTTTATAATAAATAATATTTTAATTTGATAATTTTTTAATTGATAATTTTGATCGTCGTTGTATATTAAAATTGTCAATGTCAGTAAATTTAAATGTCAAAATGTCAGTAAAATAATTAGAATTGATTGATTTTAGTTTTAGATATGGTACACAAATTGATGGCAGGATGAAATAGGGGAAGACTTATTCGATCGACCAAGTCGCCCATGTTAGGGGAAAGAAGAGGAAATGAAAGAAGCCAAAATGATACTAAGAATTGAATTTTTTTAATGAATTAATTATACTTTTAATAAACTTTATGAAGGAAGAACGTGGTTGGTTTGATTTTGCAAGAGAAAGAATGTCAAAGGGATCAGTATTATAAAAAGAGCATAGACTAACATGAGCGAATCGACCGACCAAAAACTTAGGACAGTCCTTCATTAAATGTTGCATAGTCTGCCTACTTTTTGAATCACAGGGGCATAAGTCAGTAGGACTGATCTTAAATCGGTAGAGATAAGATCTTGCATACGAGTGTCCCGTCAATATTTGCGTTAGCTCAAAGGAAGTTGGAAAGGCGTCACGAAACAAATCGACGTCCCGAAGTGTAGGCAAAAACTCACGAGTGGTCGAGCCTTGAATTGCGTCTTTGTATTCAGTTTCCCAAATACTCTTCATTTCAAGACGGATCTCCCGTTTTGCATAGCTCAGTGGAAATTCGTTGTAAGCGCTGCGACAATGAGATACTGCCGCATCTTTGGCGCAGAGGTCAGCAACTTCGTTTCCACCAATTCCGCAATGAGCTTTAACCGAAAAGTGAAAAGTGAATAGAACTGACCAACGGTACAGTGCTGTCTCTGTTACGAATAGAAACAAGCGAAGACAGGCTATCGGAGAAAATACACGCGGAGTGTATTCCCCTGGGAGAAATCCATTTCAGGGCAGCGTCGATTGCATAAAGTTCGGCCTGAAACACACTGCATGACTTGTGCAGTCGAAATTTATGTGTTTCTTGCCGACCCTCATGGTATATGACCACCGACGCGCCGACTTCTCCACCCTCCAGCTTGCTTCCATCCGTAAAAATGGCAGCAGATACCGTCTCGCTTAATCGATCAACTTCCTCTGAGTCACTTACTTTCACAAACTCGATCGTTTGTCTTTGGCAGGGATGAAGCATCTCTGCCGGCGACGTACGACCCTGTAAGATGACGTCATCAGGAAGATGGTCAATTGTTCTAGTCGCTTTCACTTCCTCTATCTTCGCAACTTCCCTCACCTTAAGTTCGATGGGGATGAACCCAGCGAGAGCTAACGCAGATATTGCCGAGACAGTTCGAAAACCTCGTATGGCCCTAATGGCAAATACCCTTTGAAAAGAACGTAACCAACATCGCACGTATTTGTATTTAAGCGCTCCACACCAAATACTAGCCCCGTAAGTCAAAAGGTTAGGTTAGGTTAGGTTAGGTTAGGTTAGGTTAGGTTAGGTTAGGTTAGGTTAGGTTAGGTTAGGTTA
>OY294030.1:55000-77500 GCA_958510845.1 Cantharis nigra | reverse complement strand
GTAAAATAATTAGAATTGATTGATTTTAGTTTTAGATATGGTACACAAATTGATGGCAGGATGAAATAGGGGAAGACTTATTCGATCGACCAAGTCGCCCATGTTAGGGGAAAGAAGAGGAAATGAAAGAAGCCAAAATGATACTAAGAATTGAATTTTTTTAATGAATTAATTATACTTTTAATAAACTTTATGAAGGAAGAACGTGGTTGGTTTGATTTTGCAAGAGAAAGAATGTCAAAGGGATCAGTATTATAAAAAGAGCATAGACTAACATGAGCGAATCGACCGACCAAAAACTTAGGACAGTCCTTCATTAAATGTTGCATAGTCTGCCTACTTTTTGAATCACAGGGGCATAAGTCAGTAGGACTGATCTTAAATCGGTAGAGATAAGATCTTGCATACGAGTGTCCCGTCAATATTTGCGTTAGCTCAAAGGAAGTTGGAAAGGCGTCACGAAACAAATCGACGTCCCGAAGTGTAGGCAAAAACTCACGAGTGGTCGAGCCTTGAATTGCGTCTTTGTATTCAGTTTCCCAAATACTCTTCATTTCAAGACGGATCTCCCGTTTTGCATAGCTCAGTGGAAATTCGTTGTAAGCGCTGCGACAATGAGATACTGCCGCATCTTTGGCGCAGAGGTCAGCAACTTCGTTTCCACCAATTCCGCAATGAGCTTTAACCCACACGAACGATACGAAGGTTTGAGTCTTTAACTTGAAAAGTGAAAAGTGAATAGAACTGACCAACGGTACAGTGCTGTCTCTGTTACGAATAGAAACAAGCGAAGACAGGCTATCGGAGAAAATACACGCGGAGTGTATTCCCCTGGGAGAAATCCATTTCAGGGCAGCGTCGATTGCATAAAGTTCGGCCTGAAACACACTGCATGACTTGTGCAGTCGAAATTTATGTGTTTCTTGCCGACCCTCATGGTATATGACCACCGACGCGCCGACTTCTCCACCCTCCAGCTTGCTTCCATCCGTAAAAATGGCAGCAGATACCGTCTCGCTTAATCGATCAACTTCCTCTGAGTCACTTACTTTCACAAACTCGATCGTTTGTCTTTGGCAGGGATGAAGCATCTCTGCCGGCGACGTACGACCCTGTAAGATGACGTCATCAGGAAGATGGTCAATTGTTCTAGTCGCTTTCACTTCCTCTATCTTCGCAACTTCCCTCACCTTAAGTTCGATGGGGATGAACCCAGCGAGAGCTAACGCAGATATTGCCGAGACAGTTCGAAAACCTCGTATGGCCCTAATGGCAAATACCCTTTGAAAAGAACGTAACCAACATCGCACGTATTTGTATTTAAGCGCTCCACACCAAATACTAGCCCCGTAAGTCAAAATGGGCTCGACGACAGAGTGGTATATAGTCTCAACATTTTCGGGGTGGATACCCCAAGTTGGACGTACATATTTGCATAAATTTTGAAAAATTTTGCTAGTTTTAGACATGATAAATTTCACATGTTCTACAAATTTCAAGTGTTGGTCCAAAATTATCCCTAACATTTTAATAAAAGGTTCGAATTTCAATTTTTGTGTGCCAAAATAGATACTGGTTAATTTTGATTTTGGTGTGAAAGCAATTGCTTGAGTTTTCGCGGCGCTGAAAGTTAATTTAACTCCAGCGCCCCACTCAGCAATTAAACGAAGTGCGATGTTCGTTATTTCTTCGAGTTTCATTGTACTGGTCGCACTCACGATTAAAAAGACATCATCTGCAAATGCTTGCAGATGACATCCTTCGGGCAAGCCCAAATCTAAGAGTTCGTCCAGCACAATGTTCCAAAAAGTAGGTCCACAAACAGAGCCTTGGATACATCCCTTGGTCATCTTTTTCAGCGACTGTCCGTCAGCGTAGACCAGCTCAACAGACCGATCTTTAACATAGCTCTTAAGGAGTCTATATATGTTCGGTGGGCATTGTATATTCCGTAGTCTGTTAAAAAGAGCTGGCCACCATGCATTGTCGAACGCCGCCTTGATGTCCAGGGATACACCAAGTACCAGTCTCTTACGACCTTTCTCACGCCTGATTCTTTCAATTGCATTGCGTAGTGCCTCGGAGGTGGATGTTTGCTCTTTGAAGCCAAATTGTTTTAAATTCCATGCTTGATGCTGCTGGCCGTAATAAACTAATCGTTTAGTGAATAATTTTTCCAATAGCTTTCCAAAAACCGGGAGGAGGCCAATCGGACGATAAGACGACAGGTCATTTTGATCCGACCTGTTCGCCTTAGGTAGAATTTTCACGAAAGCCCTCTTCCACGGTTTTGGAAAGTGGCCAGCGCTCAAGCATGAATTCATTAAGATTGTTAAAAATTTAATATGCTCCTCGGCAAACGCAATGCAAATATCAGACGTAAGATTATCTAGGCCCGGTGCTCTGTTTGGACTCATGCAGCTTAATGCGCTCCACACCTCGCCCTCCGTGAACCCTTTCTCATTTTCAGTGTCACAAACGTAGGGCGAATCAAACATGTGTCGAAGTTCAGTATGTCTCAGTAACGTATCGTCCGTGTCGTCGGGGTAAAAGTGATTAATTAGTTTAGTCGCTGTCTCGTCACTGTTAGTAGTAAACTTATTCTCGCACATTAACGTTAGCGGAGGGTGTTTTAATGGAGCATCTTTGATCAATCTGTTTGTCATGGACCATACATTTTCTTTGTTCTGCAGATTACAAAATTGTCTAAAATGCTTTGTAGAAGTGCTTTTGATCAGCTCACCATATTCCTGCTTTTGCAGTTGGTATTCTTGTAAAAGATGTGTTATATCAACATTTTGCTTTTTACAAGAATGAATACGGTGATGCAGTCTTATGCACTTCTTTTTCAAGTCTTCTAACTCATTAGACCACCATGGATTATACGGTTTAGAGTTTCCACGTATTTTCATTGAGGCAAAACAACTGTTTCGAATGTCCTCTGTGAGTTTCTCCACGGTTAAGTCTAATTCGTTAGAAGATATATTTTCGAAATTAGTTTCTAGTAATTTGGATTTGTCGAGATGTTCTGATAATTTTTCTTTAAATTTAGTCCAATTGGCAATTTTGTTTCTAAAAAGGTATGTAGAATTAGTGCAATTAGCACTAATTGGGTTTTCTACTAAAATTTCGAATGTAATCGCATTATGGTCCGAGGACGGACAGATTGAATTATCGACACTCCACCGTGACAGCTGGTTGACAATGCTCTCGGAGGCCATCGTTACGTCAATAACAGATGCTAAGAGGTTACCATTTCTGATAACCTCGAACGTCGGTGAGTCTCCAACATTACATACATTTAGATCATGTGAGTATGCAATGTTTAGAACATCATCACCACGGCTGTCACTGTTATGGGATCCCCATGCGGGGTTGATCCCATTCACATCACCGCCAATGATAACATGCGATCCTTTGGTGTCATGTAGGAAATTGTCTAAGTTTACTAGTGTATTGTTGATGTCTAGGTCAGGTTCGATGTATATACTTCCAATGTACAAATACCGCTGCTTAAATGTTATTCTTGCTATAGTTAAATTTGTATCAGAGTATTGGGACATACCAAGTACTGCCCCAATACTCTTCTTGATTAAAATTACGCTTTTTGTTCTGTTATTACCAGCAGCGGATTTGTTACTTTGGAAGACATATACTCCGTCCATACCTTTAACATGATTAACTCGTCCTACGTAAGGTTCGCTTATGAGAGCGATATTTCTATCGCTCTTCATGAAATAAGAAACGAATTCACGATAAGCGAGATAAGAGCGCATCAAGTTACACTGTACAAAATTTAACGAATTACTCACCATAATTTACGTCATCCCTAATCCTTCCCTCCATCAATCTGTGTACTCCACATTGGTTAGAAATGGCTGAATGATTGGTGTTAACCTTAAATTTTGAGTGTAGGTTATTTGCAGTGCAATTAGCGCACTTGGCGTTAAGATTATTGTTTTTGTTCCTACACTCAATAAAGTTGTGCGATCCCGCACAAAAGGAGCATACCGCCATAGGCTCTCTACAAAATTTGGAGGTGTGGCCATATTGGCAACAACGATAACATTGCTTGATATTTAAGTACTCCTCCACATGTACACGATCGTGATCAATGTTTATTTTATCTTGTTTCTGGATGCCCTTAAAAACATTAAATTTTGTTTCTAGAACAGCATTATATAATTTTTTATTTTTATTATTTTTAATGAATTTTAATTTAATATCATCTTTTTCCAAAATTGAGTCTTTTATAATACTGTTCTGACAAATGATTACATCTAATAACTCGTTCTCGCTGACATCTCTTGAAATTCCTTTCAGTATAATATGTGGGTTATTTAACACCAGTTCTTCACACTGTAAGTTTAAATTACCTGCAAGAGAATTTTTTAGGTCATTTTTATCTTCAACAGATGATAGTTCAATTTTAAGCTTGTTATTAAATGTCTTTTTAATGGAATTTGGTGCGTAAGATTTTTTTTTAAACGAAATTGCTTCTTTCCACCTACGAGTTAATTCGTCGTGGCTAGTTTTTACAGAAGATTTTGATGATATTAATAGACATGGACCTTTTTTAGCTTTTTGATATATTTCCTTACATTGCACAGCTTCAGCGAAAGTTTTAGTTTGAGGAGTTTTACTGGTTTCAATTAACAATTCCTTTTTGAAGATGTTTAATTCTTCCTTCATTGCATTTCGCAACTCGGAAATAATATCCCCTTCTTTATTATTAATATATTTCGAGGAGTGGGCTTCCATAACTTGGCCTAAAGCGAGAATCTGCTGAAGGCTCTTGTAAATATTCACCTTGATTGTGGTTTTCAGATTCCCGCTTTTTGCTAACTCCGCCTCAATGTCTTTGCAGTAGGAAGTTAGCTTTTGTATATCCATTGATTTTTGGGGCCCAATCTATTTACTATATTCAATAAATTTAATTATTTTTAAATTTTGATAACTTAAATTTTTTATAAACGTCAAAATTTTCAATTTTCAAATTTCTTCCAAAATATCCACTATTATTCAATTTTATTTATATAATAGCTATTATAAAGCCACGATCAAATATTTTATCTTGAAATAAACCAATAATTTAGTATATTTTATCCAAATATAATTTTTTTGACAAACATGACAAACGTCAAATACAAATTTTCCAATTTTTACTTTAAAATCGTCCAAAAATCCAAATTTTTTATTAATTCAGACCCACAAAATATCCCTCGAATTTCGTATGCAAAAATTTCCAATTTATCAAACGTCCAAAGCACCAAAATTGTCAATCACAACAGGAGCGACCAAAAACACCAGTGTTCGCATGTAGGGGTTGGTTAGGTTCTGGTTAGGTTAGGTTAGGTTAGGTTAGGTTAGGTTAGGTTAGGTTAGGTTAGGTTAGGTTAGGTTAGGTTAGGTTAGGTTAGGTTAGGTTAGGTTAGGTTAGGTTAGGTTAGGTTAGGTTAGGTTAGGTTAGGTTAGGTTAGGTTAGGTTAGGTTAGGTTAGGTTAGGTTAGGTTAGGTTAGGTTAGGTTAGGTTAGGTTAGGTTAGGTTAGGTTAGGTTAGGTTAGGTTAGGTTAGGTTAGGTTAGGTTAGGTTAGGTTAGGTTAGGTTAGGTTAGGTTAGGTTAGGTTAGGTTAGGTTAGGTTAGGTTAGGTTAGGTTAGGTTAGGTTAGGTTAGGTTAGGTTAGGTTAGGTTAGGTTAGGTTAGGTTAGGTTAGGTTAGGTTAGGTTAGGTTAGGTTAGGTTAGGTTAGGTTAGGTTAGGTTAGGTTAGGTTAGGTTAGGTTAGGTTAGGTTAGGTTAGGTTAGGTTAGGTTAGGTTAGGTTAGGTTAGGTTAGGTTAGGTTAGGTTAGGTTAGGTTAGGTTAGGTTAGGTTAGGTTAGGTTAGGTTAGGTTAGGTTAGGTTAGGTTAGGTTAGGTTAGGTTAGGTTAGGTTAGGTTAGGTTAGGTTAGGTTAGGTTAGGTTAGGTTAGGTTAGGTTAGGTTAGGTTAGGTTAGGTTAGGTTAGGTTAGGTTAGGTTAGGTTAGGTTAGGTTAGGTTAGGTTAGGTTAGGTTAGGTTAGGTTAGGTTAGGTTAGGTTAGGTTAGGTTAGGTTAGGTTAGGTTAGGTTAGGTTAGGTTAGGTTAGGTTAGGTTAGGTTAGGTTAGGTTAGGTTAGGTTAGGTTAGGTTAGGTTAGGTTAGGTTAGGTTAGGTTAGGTTAGGTTAGGTTAGGTTAGGTTAGGTTAGGTTAGGTTAGGTTAGGTTAGGTTAGGTTAGGTTAGGTTAGGTTAGGTTAGGTTAGGTTAGGTTAG
Organism: Cantharis nigra; assembly: GCA_958510845.1. NCBI lineage: Eukaryota > Metazoa > Arthropoda > Insecta > Coleoptera > Cantharidae > Cantharis > Cantharis nigra. The sequence continues at coordinate 71,210 of OY294030.1, read as the reverse complement.
GTTAGGTTAGGTTAGGTTAGGTTAGGTTAGGTTAGGTTAGGTTAGGTTAGGTTAGGTTAGGTTAGGTTAGGTTAGGTTAGGTTAGGTTAGGTTAGGTTAGGTTAGGTTAGGTTAGGTTAGGTTAGGTTAGGTTAGGTTAGGTTAGGTTAGGTTAGGTTAGGTTAGGTTAGGTTAGGTTAGGTTAGGTTAGGTTAGGTTAGGTTAGGTTAGGTTAGGTTAGGTTAGGTTAGGTTAGGTTAGGTTAGGTTAGGTTAGGTTAGGTTAGGTTAGGTTAGGTTAGGTTAGGTTAGGTTAGGTTAGGTTAGGTTAGGTTAGGTTAGGTTAGGTTAGGTTAGGTTAGGTTAGGTTAGGTTAGGTTAGGTTAGGTTAGGTTAGGTTAGGTTAGGTTAGGTTAGGTTAGGTTAGGTTAGGTTAGGTTAGGTTAGGTTAGGTTAGGTTAGGTTAGGTTAGGTTAGGTTAGGTTAGGTTAGGTTAGGTTAGGTTAGGTTAGGTTAGGTTAGGTTAGGTTAGGTTAGGTTAGGTTAGGTTAGGTTAGGTTAGGTTAGGTTAGGTTAGGTTAGGTTAGGTTAGGTTAGGTTAGGTTAGGTTAGGTTAGGTTAGGTTAGGTTAGGTTAGGTTAGGTTAGGTTAGGTTAGGTTAGGTTAGGTTAGGTTAGGTTAAGTACCAAGTCGGATGTCATACGGAACGGACGTGTGACAAAGTGCTCCGCGAAAAAAGTAACACAAGTGGAAAAATTTTTATTTTAAAATTTATTAAAGTAAATTACAGTGGTTTTGAGGTTCACGGGTTGACGTCGGGTAGTTTTTTCGAAACGTGGAACTGCTCTTGAGGTCCCCAGAAATTTCGCGGCCACACCCTTAGTGTTTCTTAGTGAATAGTGCCTTCAAACCAAAAAAAACGGAGGTCTCTGGTGCCTGGGAGGCCTTTCGTGAGTGAAGTGCACTGAAATAAAGTGAACAAATAATTAAAACTACTTACAGGGGTAAGCGACACTCACTTTTACTTTGCGCAAAATTTTTCGGCAAACGGGCTCGTTCATCGCACAAAAACACTAATTACATATCCATCCAAATTTTCGGCACCATAATCCAAAGGAAAACCATCAAAAAATAACCAAATTTTGCAACTCCGATAAAGCACTTGTGATTAAAATTTTCATTCAGCATTTTGCATTGTAAAATTACAAAAACACAAATTACACATCCACCCAAATTTTCGGCACAATAATCCAAAGGAAAACCACGAAAACAATCAAATTTTGTAACACCGATAAATCACACGTAAATAAAATTTACATTCAACATTGTGCATTGTAAAACTATTGCAATTTATTGCGATCGGATGATAGGTGAACGGCACGGTTATTAACATTCCGCACATTCCTTAAGTGCATAACAACTGCACGTGTGTGCGAGTGGGAGTGAGAGGTCCGATGCACCTGTGGGGTCATGCACGCGTATGTGAAAGTGGCGTGATTGTGGTAAACAACATTCCGTCACGTAGCGCATTATAAAATCGCGTGTGCGAAGTCTCGGTTACATCCAAATTTTATTAAACAGTCCCAAATAAATTTTCACTAATTTCAAACTCTTCATTTTAACTTTCATTTTAATTTAAAATCTTTTCAAATTCATAAAACAGGCAACCCAACCAAATTTCACACAATTACATCCCAAATTTTATTAAACAGTCCCAAATAAATTTTCACTAATTTCAAACTCTTCATTTTAATTTCATTTCAATTTAAAATTTTTTCAAATTCATAAAACAGGCAACCCAACCAAATCTCACACAATTACATCCCAAATTTTATTAAACAGTCCCGAATAAATTTTGACCAATTTCAAACTCTTCATTTTAATTTTCATTTTAATTTTAAATTTTTTCAAATTCATAAAACAGGCAACCCAACCAAATTTCACACAATTACATCCCAAATTTTATTAAACAGTCCCAAATAATTTTTGACTAATTTCAAACTCTTCATTTTAATTTTCATTTTAATTTAAAATTTTTCAAATTCATAAAACAGGCAACCCAACCAAATTTCACACAATTACCCAAATTATACGGGGCGTAAAACAACATACGGGGTTCGCTCAGAAAGTATTCGAGTGAATAATACGGGGCTGGCTCTGAAAGTTTTCGGAACACCTAAATACGGGGTCCTTTCGGAAATTTCGGGACTCTTAGCTATGGGGCGTGGTTTGGATCACCTCACAGGGTGCTCCAACCCCTAGACAACCCCCGGCCCCCCGACCCCCCCCGACCCCCCCCCCGACCCCCCCCCCCCCCCGACCCCTTTTTTTTGGTTTTTCCAAATCCGAGATAAAATTTTTTAACCCCCCCCAAAATGATGAGTAACGCCAAAACCGGCAAGGACGAGAGGCCTCGAAGACATTCGGCCACTTCGGACCCGGACAAGGCTATCAAGGCTTTGGAGGACGGGTTAAAAGCGCACCCGAACACGGCGATTAATGTCAAAAACCCCGCGTTGCTGTGTGTCACGTTTCTAAAAGAGGCGCGCCTTCGGGAAGTGACAACTCGCGCCCAGACGTCGACGCCGACCGGGGGAAGAGCAGTACTCACCGTTGCGAGACTGCAGAGCGACGCTGCTCAGGAGCAGACGGATCCAGAAGAGACACGGCAAAAACCCCTCCCCGATTTCTCCAATATCCTCGCAAGCTTGCAAGAGGATTGGGATAACAAACTTGCCCTTCTCCACAAAAATATCATGATGGAGATAAATAAGAGCAGGCAAGACGAAATGGAGAAAAGAACGGCCACGCTCCTAGGGAAAATCGAGCAGGAGACAAAAAAGATCAGGCTGGTCACCAGGGAGCAAGGGTTAAGCCAAGAGAAGGCGCTGAAAGAACTCCGAAAGGAGTTGGAATCAGTAGCCAGTAGGGAGCTGGAGACCAGCCTCCCCCTCACAGACGTCGCGGCAGTATCGAAGCTGTCCGCGGAGGTGAAGGGGTTGAGGGAGGAGATCCAGAAGAACGAGGACTGGGCCGTGGAACTGAAAGCCGCGACCAAAGACCTGTCCACACAGGTCCAACGGTTAAGTGCAGACAAGAACGGCCCAGACACCCCGAACGAAGCCTACCTGGAATGTGCACGGTCCATAACGGATATTAACGAAAGGATCAGATTCTTGGCCATCCAGGTCGGTGAGGTGTGGTCCCGCGTGAAACCTCCTCAAGCGCCGACCAACAACATGGGGAGTGCGGCCGCGCAGGAATGCTTGGTGTACCTGCGCGCGGACATGGCCTCCCTGAAGAAAGAACTCAGGGAGATGAGGGCAAACCAAGCAGTGCCCGCCCACAGTAGGCTGCCTCCGACTGCAGCAGACGACACAGCGGCTCCGAACCAAATAGGTGCTTCGGAAGCAAACACCCCACCCCCGGCGGAACCCGGCGTACGGCAAAGCACAGACACTAGTGCGGTGCTCGAGACGGTGGTAATCGACGACGAGAGTGGGGACGAAAGGGCAGTGGTGAACTCTAGCGGGGCGACAGGCGAAAGAGACGCTGAGGGCGCGAGTGCAGAGAGACCCACTGGGGACAAAGCCGCTTCGAACGCCGAAGCCACCACAGACGGCGCGGAGTGTACCGGAGTGCGGGAAAGTGATATGGACACTAGAGACGCTAGTACGGTGGACGCCGCGATAGGTCAAGCGGGGGCGGTGGCGCAAGCAAATGCCCCGGTCGACGAGGCGGGTAAGAGGAAGAGGAAGAGAGGGAAGCGCAACCGCAAGCGCAAAGAGCGCAAACAGCAGGACCGCTCCCCCACCGAGACGGGGAGCCAAGGACAAGCGCGGGAAAGGCAGCGGGCCACGACAGCGCGACCCTCTCAGGCGGAGAAACGGAAAAACCCCCCCCATAAAATCCCATCACCCCCACCAACATTGGTTAATGGCAGACCAGAAGCCATCATGATAAAAATCGGCAACTCAACCTATGCCGAGGTGGTAGGGAAATTGCAGGCGAACATCGACCTGCAAACCATCGGTGCAGAAGTCCGCTCGGTCCGCACATCTAGGACCGGGGACGTCATAATCACCATGGTAGAGGGGGAGGGAAAAGCCGAACCGCTGAGGCAAAAAATCGGCGAAGTTCTGGGGGACCATGAGATACGGACCCTCAGACAAAAACAGGCGGTGGCAATCACAGGCATTGAGGCCACCGCCACCAAGAGACAGATCGCGGATGCTGTCGTAAAGATAGTCGGTCCGACAGAAGATCTCGTCGTCACCGCACCGAAACCCTCGGCACGTGGCTCACGAAGGGCCACTGTAACCCTGGCACCATCTAAAGCCAGGGCCCTTCTCCAGGCCGGCACCATCACTATAGGGTGGTCAAGGTGCAGGCTGTCAGAGGCGCAGGCCGATGCTCCCAAAGTCTGTTACAGATGTATGGGAGTTGGTCACATTGGCGCCCAATGCCAGGGCCCCGACAGAAGTGCCCACTGCATGAATTGCGGTGAGGAGGGCCATCACATGGCGGCCTGCACTAGGAGGCCTTTCTGCGCCAAATGCGGAAGGGAAGGCCATAGAGAGGGCGTAGGATGCGGAAAAACCCCCGCCCCTCCAAAAACGGTCCCAAAAACAGCTTGGGTACCGGGAGGAATCCAGCAGAGCGGAAAGGGGCAAAACACCGGCGCGACAAAAAGAATCAGCATCTCAAACGACAAAGAAGCCATCGTCGCGGCTAAAGCGGGAGAGTTTGACGCCAGCGTCTCCCTGGACCCCCACCGGGAAGTCCCGGATCGGGAGGGGCCACTGGAGCCGGTCATATGCAAAATGACCAGGGCGGCGGAAAACGGGAGCCGCTACCAGATGGCGCGACTTAGAGAGGACGCGGTCCGGGACAATGTCAGGATGTACGTGGCGTACTTTCATGACAAACCGGATGACCACAGCGTCCTCGGCACGAACAGGATGAGGCTCAGATGCCAAATCCAGGGGGAGGGTCTGCCGGTCAACCCCCGGTTCCTGAAGGATCTGTACGCCGAATACCTGAGGGCGTACGACATCCCGGGGGACATAGAGGCGGACCTGAGGGCCTGTGCGTACCATCTTGGTACTGAGCACATCCTGAGGCTGCAAAACGTGAGGAGTGCGCAGGCCGCCTACATGAGGCCGCTACCTGAGCCGCACTCCCAAAAAGAGAAAAGGGGTTTTTAAAACCTCCGACGAGCAGGGGAGGGCGAGGCACCCCCCCAGAGAGGAAGCAGATCCGTTGCTTGCAGGCGAACCTCCATACAGCCAGAAGTGCTTACGACCTTCTGGAAGCAACGGCCAGGGACATGAAGCTGGATGTAGCGCTTCTGTCCGAGCCAAACCTCGCCGCCTCCAAGGACCTCGTGAAGGACGCCACGGGCAGAGCCGCAATATACCTGCCCCCTTCTACGAGATTGGTACAGGGCAGCGGCAGCGGGGAAGGGTATGCGTGGGTGAAAATGGAAGAGGTAACTTTCATAAGTTGCTACTACTCCCCAACAGACACCCTCGGCGAGTTCGTGCGGCAACTGGATCTGCTGAGCCACCAAGTCAGATCATCGACGGGAATGGTGGTGGTTGGCGGCGACTTCAATGCGAAGTCGCCGGAGTGGGGCTCCCCAGACGAGGATCCTCGAGGCCAGGCGCTTGCCGACATCTTGGGCGCCATGGACCTCGGAGTGTGCAACGTCGGAACCGCTCCGACGTTTGTGGGGAGGGGGGCAGGATCGATAGTAGACGTCACCCTCGCCACGGCACAACACCTCCACAGAGTTACCGGGTGGGAAGTTCTGGACACCGAGAACTTCAGCGATCACCGGTACATTTCCTTCTGCGTGGAGGTGGAAGAAAAGAGGGGCTCAAAAGGGGAGCCCTCCAAAGGATGGGCGGCGCGCAAACTTAACGTGGAGAAGTTTAGAAGCGCGTTCGCCCTCGAGACAAAAAGCCTCCGAGGAACCGATGCCGGAGAGCTGATAGAGGCCATAAGCCGAGCCTGCGACAAGGCGATGCCAAGACGGATCGGACCCTGCAGACCGCCCGTCCACTGGTGGACAAGCGAAATCGCGGAAGCCAGAAGAGCAGCCACGCGACTCGGCAGAAGGGCCCAAAGGCAGAGCGCGGGTACGGCCGAAAGATCCGAGGCCGACCGCAGCTACAAGACGGCCAGAAAGGAGCTCTCAAAACTAATTAAACGCAGCAAGCGAAGCTGCTGGTTGGGGCTCCTGGAGGACCTAGAAAGAGATCCCTGGGGACTGGGCTATAAAATAGTCCAGAAAAAACTCAGAGGCAAAAAAGGCCCCGGACTGACACCATCAAAAGTCCGGGAAATCACAGACCTTTTGTTCCCAAAGCATGATGCTATTAGGGAACAAAAGATGGACCTCCCCCAGGGATCGGAAGAGAAAACTGGACCGCTAAATCCCTTCACGATGCAGGAACTGAGGGACGCGGCGGCCAGGATCCCAGCGGATAAGGCCCCCGGACCGGATGGAATACCGGGCAGGGTGGTCAAAGAAGCGGTGGCCCAAAACGGAGAGCTTTTCCTAGGCGTCTTTAATGACTGCCTCGCCAAAGGAGTTTTCCCGGCGAAATGGAAAATCGCCAAGCTGGCGCTCATCCGTAAGGGCGCTAAACCCGCAGAGAACCCGACGTCATACAGGCCAATATGTCTCCTGGACCACACAGCCAAGCTCCTAGAGAGGATGATCGCCAACCGCCTCCAGAAAGAAATAGAGCAAAACGGCGGCCTCTCGGAAAACCAACACGGCTTTCGAGCCGGCAGATCCACAATCGGGGCCCTCAAGGACATCGTGGGGGAAGTGGATCGAGCAAGGAGCGGTACGTGGAGGACCAGGAAGTACGCCATGCTAGTCACCTTGGACGTGCGCAACGCGTTTAATAGTGCCGGGTGGAAGCACATACTGGCGGCGCTGAGAGAACGGAAAATCACTCCCGAGACCTACAACATCTTGGTCAGTTATCTCAGCGACAGACACCTCCAACTGGGCCTGGAAGACGGAGAAGAGGATGTCGCCATCACAAGCGGAGTACCGCAGGGTTCGGTGCTCGGGCCAATCCTGTGGAACGTGATGTACGACGGCATTCTGAGACTAAAACTCCCCGATGGAGTGAAGATCATCGGGTTCGCGGACGACATCAACGTGGTCATCATCGACTTCGACGGGGACATGCTTGCTGTTAAAGCAAACGAGGCAATAGAACTGATCGCCGCGTGGGCGAAAACCAGAGGCCTCGAGCTGGTCCCGGAGAAGTCCGAAGGCGTGGTGGTGTGCGGAAGAAGGCGGGAGCCCAGGGTTGAAATCCGGCTAAATGGTGACCCGATCACCATGAAGAAAGAGGTCACCATCCTTGGAGTGGTGGTAGACAGGCACCTCAGCTTCACCCCACACATCCGGACGGTCTCGGCAAAGGCGATGGCAGTAGCATCATCGCTCGCCCGCCTGATGCCTAACATCGGAGGACCGAAGGCCGTGAAAAGGAAGACCCTGAGCGTGGTAACGCAGTCCATCATGCTGTATGCGGCACCGGTTTGGTATGCAGCAGTGGACCCCGCCAAATACGGAACAATGAGAAACCGGAACAAGTTGCAGTGCGTGCAGCGTAGGATGGCGCTGAGAGTGGTGTGCGGATATAGGACAGTTTCCGCAGACGCCGCTCTTGTACTTGCATCCCTGCCCCCGATAGACCTTTTGGCGCGAGAAAGGGCAAGGAGATGCGAAGGGCACGACGGCGACTACATTAGTGACATGTTCGCGGAGTGGCAGACAAGGTGGACCGCATCCGAAAGCGGCAGGTGGACGTATCGGCTCATACCAGACATTCGCGTGTGGGCCGAAAGAGGGCACGGCGAAGTGAACTATCACTTAACGCAGATGCTCTCCGGTCACGGCTGTTTTAACGCGTACCTACACCGCTTCGGTAAGATCGCGAGTGACACATGCCGCTACTGCGCGGAGCCAGACACCGCTGAGCACACCTTCTTCTCGTGCTGGCGGTGGGAGAGACAAAGGCAGCTTCTCTCTCTGGAACTCGGGGAACTGCTCACCCCAGAGAACATCGTACAGCTTATGCTAACGGATGAGAGAAGCTGGAAGAGGATCGAATCCTACACCACATCGATCCTCAAAACAAAGGAACTGGCAGAGAGAGCAGAGCAGGCCCAAGCCAGCCAGAGCGATTACATAAACGAAGAGAAAAGCCAGTCCGATGAGTAAGGACATTTAGGTTAGAGTAGGCTGATAACATTGGCAGCCACCCTCAGGGTAGACCCGATGAAATGCCGAGAGGCGAAACCAGGTCCCCTGAGGTAGGGGGGTGAGTTTAGTGAGTGAAACCTCACACTCCCGGGTTAGATTGATCCGGGGTCTTTTTCAAGATTCTCACCTCCCTGCTCGAAGCAAAAAAAAAAAAAAAAAAAAAAAAAAAAAAGGTTAGGTTAGGTTAGGTTAGGTTAGGTTAGGTTAGGTTAGGTTAGGTTAGGTTAGGTTAGGTTAGGTTAGGTTAGGTTAGGTTAGGTTAGGTTAGGTTAGGTTAGGTTAGGTTAGGTTAGGTTAGGTTAGGTTAGGTTAGGTTAGGTTAGGTTAGGTTAGGTTAGGTTAGGTTAGGTTAGGTTAGGTTAGGTTAGGTTAGGTTAGGTTAGGTTAGGTTAGGTTAGGTTAGGTTAGGTTAGGTTAGGTTAGGTTAGGTTAGGTTAGGTTAGGTTAGGTTAGGTTAGGTTAGGTTAGGTTAGGTTAGGTTAGGTTAGGTTAGGTTAGGTTAGGTTAGGTTAGGTTAGGTTAGGTTAGGTTAGGTTAGGTTAGGTTAGGTTAGGTTAGGTTAGGTTAGGTTAGGTTAGGTTAGGTTAGGTTAGGTTAGGTTAGGTTAGGTTAGGTTAGGTTAGGTTAGGTTAGGTTAGGTTAGGTTAGGTTAGGTTAGGTTAGGTTAGGTTAGGTTAGGTTAGGTTAGGTTAGGTTAGGTTAGGTTAGGTTAGGTTAGGTTAGGTTAGGTTAGGTTAGGTTAGGTTAGGTTAGGTTAGGTTAGGTTAGGTTAGGTTAGGTTAGGTTAGGTTAGGTTAGGTTAGGTTAGGTTAGGTTAGGTTAGGTTAGGTTAGGTTAGGTTAGGTTAGGTTAGGTTAGGTTAGGTTAGGTTAGGTTAGGTTAGGTTAGGTTAGGTTAGGTTAGGTTAGGTTAGGTTAGGTTAGGTTAGGTTAGGTTAGGTTAGGTTAGGTTAGGTTAGGTTAGGTTAGGTTAGGTTAGGTTAGGTTAGGTTAGGTTAGGTTAGGTTAGGTTAGGTTAGGTTAGGTTAGGTTAGGTTAGGTTAGGTTAGGTTAGGTTAGGTTAGGTTAGGTTAGGTTAGGTTAGGTTAGGTTAGGTTAGGTTAGGTTAGGTTAGGTTAGGTTAGGTTAGGTTAGGTTAGGTTAGGTTAGGTTAGGTTAGGTTAGGTTAGGTTAGGTTAGGTTAGGTTAGGTTAGGTTAGGTTAGGTTAGGTTAGGTTAGGTTAGGTTAGGTTAGGTTAGGTTAGGTTAGGTTAGGTTAGGTTAGGTTAGGTTAGGTTAGGTTAGGTTAGGTTAGGTTAGGTTAGGTTAGGTTAGGTTAGGTTAGGTTAGGTTAGGTTAGGTTAGGTTAGGTTAGGTTAGGTTAGGTTAGGTTAGGTTAGGTTAGGTTAGGTTAGGTTAGGTTAGGTTAGGTTAGGTTAGGTTAGGTTAGGTTAGGTTAGGTTAGGTTAGGTTAGGTTAGGTTAGGTTAGGTTAGGTTAGGTTAGGTTAGGTTAGGTTAGGTTAGGTTAGGTTAGGTTAGGTTAGGTTAGGTTAGGTTAGGTTAGGTTAGGTTAGGTTAGGTTAGGTTAGGTTAGGTTAGGTTAGGTTAGGTTAGGTTAGGTTAGGTTAGGTTAGGTTAGGTTAGGTTAGGTTAGGTTAGGTTAGGTTAGGTTAGGTTAGGTTAGGTTAGGTTAGGTTAGGTTAGGTTAGGTTAGGTTAGGTTAGGTTAGGTTAGGTTAGGTTAGGTTAGGTTAGGTTAGGTTAGGTTAGGTTAGGTTAGGTTAGGTTAGGTTAGGTTAGGTTAGGTTAGGTTAGGTTAGGTTAGGTTAGGTTAGGTTAGGTTAGGTTAGGTTAGGTTAGGTTAGGTTAGGTTAGGTTAGGTTAGGTTAGGTTAGGTTAGGTTAGGTTAGGTTAGGTTAGGTTAGGTTAGGTTAGGTTAGGTTAGGTTAGGTTAGGTTAGGTTAGGTTAGGTTAGGTTAGGTTAGGTTAGGTTAGGTTAGGTTAGGTTAGGTTAGGTTAGGTTAGGTTAGGTTAGGTTAGGTTAGGTTAGGTTAGGTTAGGTTAGGTTAGGTTAGGTTAGGTTAGGTTAGGTTAGGTTAGGTTAGGTTAGGTTAGGTTAGGTTAGGTTAGGTTAGGTTAGGTTAGGTTAGGTTAGGTTAGGTTAGGTTAGGTTAGGTTAGGTTAGGTTAGGTTAGGTTAGGTTAGGTTAGGTTAGGTTAGGTTAGGTTAGGTTAGGTTAGGTTAGGTTAGGTTAGGTTAGGTTAGGTTAGGTTAGGTTAGGTTAGGTTAGGTTAGGTTAGGTTAGGTTAGGTTAGGTTAGGTTAGGTTAGGTTAGGTTAGGTTAGGTTAGGTTAGGTTAGGTTAGGTTAGGTTAGGTTAGGTTAGGTTAGGTTAGGTTAGGTTAGGTTAGGTTAGGTTAGGTTAGGTTAGGTTAGGTTAGGTTAGGTTAGGTTAGGTTAGGTTAGGTTAGGTTAGGTTAGGTTAGGTTAGGTTAGGTTAGGTTAGGTTAGGTTAGGTTAGGTTAGGTTAGGTTAGGTTAGGTTAGGTTAGGTTAGGTTAGGTTAGGTTAGGTTAGGTTAGGTTAGGTTAGGTTAGGTTAGGTTAGGTTAGGTTAGGTTAGGTTAGGTTAGGTTAGGTTAGGTTAGGTTAGGTTAGGTTAGGTTAGGTTAGGTTAGGTTAGGTTAGGTTAGGTTAGGTTAGGTTAGGTTAGGTTAGGTTAGGTTAGGTTAGGTTAGGTTAGGTTAGGTTAGGTTAGGTTAGGTTAGGTTAGGTTAGGTTAGGTTAGGTTAGGTTAGGTTAGGTTAGGTTAGGTTAGGTTAGGTTAGGTTAGGTTAGGTTAGGTTAGGTTAGGTTAGGTTAGGTTAGGTTAGGTTAGGTTAGGTTAGGTTAGGTTAGGTTAGGTTAGGTTAGGTTAGGTTAGGTTAGGTTAGGTTAGGTTAGGTTAGGTTAGGTTAGGTTAGGTTAGGTTAGGTTAGGTTAGGTTAGGTTAGGTTAGGTTAGGTTAGGTTAGGTTAGGTTAGGTTAGGTTAGGTTAGGTTAGGTTAGGTTAGGTTAGGTTAGGTTAGGTTAGGTTAGGTTAGGTTAGGTTAGGTTAGGTTAGGTTAGGTTAGGTTAGGTTAGGTTAGGTTAGGTTAGGTTAGGTTAGGTTAGGTTAGGTTAGGTTAGGTTAGGTTAGGTTAGGTTAGGTTAGGTTAGGTTAGGTTAGGTTAGGTTAGGTTAGGTTAGGTTAGGTTAGGTTAGGTTAGGTTAGGTTAGGTTAGGTTAGGTTAGGTTAGGTTAGGTTAGGTTAGGTTAGGTTAGGTTAGGTTAGGTTAGGTTAGGTTAGGTTAGGTTAGGTTAGGTTAGGTTAGGTTAGGTTAGGTTAGGTTAGGTTAGGTTAGGTTAGGTTAGGTTAGGTTAGGTTAGGTTAGGTTAGGTTAGGTTAGGTTAGGTTAGGTTAGGTTAGGTTAGGTTAGGTTAGGTTAGGTTAGGTTAGGTTAGGTTAGGTTAGGTTAGGTTAGGTTAGGTTAGGTTAGGTTAGGTTAGGTTAGGTTAGGTTAGGTTAGGTTAGGTTAGGTTAGGTTAGGTTAGGTTAGGTTAGGTTAGGTTAGGTTAGGTTAGGTTAGGTTAGGTTAGGTTAGGTTAGGTTAGGTTAGGTTAGGTTAGGTTAGGTTAGGTTAGGTTAGGTTAGGTTAGGTTAGGTTAGGTTAGGTTAGGTTAGGTTAGGTTAGGTTAGGTTAGGTTAGGTTAGGTTAGGTTAGGTTAGGTTAGGTTAGGTTAGGTTAGGTTAGGTTAGGTTAGGTTAGGTTAGGTTAGGTTAGGTTAGGTTAGGTTAGGTTAGGTTAGGTTAGGTTAGGTTAGGTTAGGTTAGGTTAGGTTAGGTTAGGTTAGGTTAGGTTAGGTTAGGTTAGGTTAGGTTAGGTTAGGTTAGGTTAGGTTAGGTTAGGTTAGGTTAGGTTAGGTTAGGTTAGGTTAGGTTAGGTTAGGTTAGGTTAGGTTAGGTTAGGTTAGGTTAGGTTAGGTTAGGTTAGGTTAGGTTAGGTTAGGTTAGGTTAGGTTAGGTTAGGTTAGGTTAGGTTAGGTTAGGTTAGGTTAGGTTAGGTTAGGTTAGGTTAGGTTAGGTTAGGTTAGGTTAGGTTAGGTTAGGTTAGGTTAGGTTAGGTTAGGTTAGGTTAGGTTAGGTTAGGTTAGGTTAGGTTAGGTTAGGTTAGGTTAGGTTAGGTTAGGTTAGGTTAGGTTAGGTTAGGTTAGGTTAGGTTAGGTTAGGTTAGGTTAGGTTAGGTTAGGTTAGGTTAGGTTAGGTTAGGTTAGGTTAGGTTAGGTTAGGTTAGGTTAGGTTAGGTTAGGTTAGGTTAGGTTAGGTTAGGTTAGGTTAGGTTAGGTTAGGTTAGGTTAGGTTAGGTTAGGTTAGGTTAGGTTAGGTTAGGTTAGGTTAGGTTAGGTTAGGTTAGGTTAGGTTAGGTTAGGTTAGGTTAGGTTAGGTTAGGTTAGGTTAGGTTAGGTTAGGTTAGGTTAGGTTAGGTTAGGTTAGGTTAGGTTAGGTTAGGTTAGGTTAGGTTAGGTTAGGTTAGGTTAGGTTAGGTTAGGTTAGGTTAGGTTAGGTTAGGTTAGGTTAGGTTAGGTTAGGTTAGGTTAGGTTAGGTTAGGTTAGGTTAGGTTAGGTTAGGTTAGGTTAGGTTAGGTTAGGTTAGGTTAGGTTAGGTTAGGTTAGGTTAGGTTAGGTTAGGTTAGGTTAGGTTAGGTTAGGTTAGGTTAGGTTAGGTTAGGTTAGGTTAGGTTAGGTTAGGTTAGGTTAGGTTAGGTTAGGTTAGGTTAGGTTAGGTTAGGTTAGGTTAGGTTAGGTTAGGTTAGGTTAGGTTAGGTTAGGTTAGGTTAGGTTAGGTTAGGTTAGGTTAGGTTAGGTTAGGTTAGGTTAGGTTAGGTTAGGTTAGGTTAGGTTAGGTTAGGTTAGGTTAGGTTAGGTTAGGTTAGGTTAGGTTAGGTTAGGTTAGGTTAGGTTAGGTTAGGTTAGGTTAGGTTAGGTTAGGTTAGGTTAGGTTAGGTTAGGTTAGGTTAGGTTAGGTTAGGTTAGGTTAGGTTAGGTTAGGTTAGGTTAGGTTAGGTTAGGTTAGGTTAGGTTAGGTTAGGTTAGGTTAGGTTAGGTTAGGTTAGGTTAGGTTAGGTTAGGTTAGGTTAGGTTAGGTTAGGTTAGGTTAGGTTAGGTTAGGTTAGGTTAGGTTAGGTTAGGTTAGGTTAGGTTAGGTTAGGTTAGGTTAGGTTAGGTTAGGTTAGGTTAGGTTAGGTTAGGTTAGGTTAGGTTAGGTTAGGTTAGGTTAGGTTAGGTTAGGTTAGGTTAGGTTAGGTTAGGTTAGGTTAGGTTAGGTTAGGTTAGGTTAGGTTAGGTTAGGTTAGGTTAGGTTAGGTTAGGTTAGGTTAGGTTAGGTTAGGTTAGGTTAGGTTAGGTTAGGTTAGGTTAGGTTAGGTTAGGTTAGGTTAGGTTAGGTTAGGTTAGGTTAGGTTAGGTTAGGTTAGGTTAGGTTAGGTTAGGTTAGGTTAGGTTAGGTTAGGTTAGGTTAGGTTAGGTTAGGTTAGGTTAGGTTAGGTTAGGTTAGGTTAGGTTAGGTTAGGTTAGGTTAGGTTAGGTTAGGTTAGGTTAGGTTAGGTTAGGTTAGGTTAGGTTAGGTTAGGTTAGGTTAGGTTAGGTTAGGTTAGGTTAGGTTAGGTTAGGTTAGGTTAGGTTAGGTTAGGTTAGGTTAGGTTAGGTTAGGTTAGGTTAGGTTAGGTTAGGTTAGGTTAGGTTAGGTTAGGTTAGGTTAGGTTAGGTTAGGTTAGGTTAGGTTAGGTTAGGTTAGGTTAGGTTAGGTTAGGTTAGGTTAGGTTAGGTTAGGTTAGGTTAGGTTAGGTTAGGTTAGGTTAGGTTAGGTTAGGTTAGGTTAGGTTAGGTTAGGTTAGGTTAGGTTAGGTTAGGTTAGGTTAGGTTAGGTTAGGTTAGGTTAGGTTAGGTTAGGTTAGGTTAGGTTAGGTTAGGTTAGGTTAGGTTAGGTTAGGTTAGGTTAGGTTAGGTTAGGTTAGGTTAGGTTAGGTTAGGTTAGGTTAGGTTAGGTTAGGTTAGGTTAGGTTAGGTTAGGTTAGGTTAGGTTAGGTTAGGTTAGGTTAGGTTAGGTTAGGTTAGGTTAGGTTAGGTTAGGTTAGGTTAGGTTAGGTTAGGTTAGGTTAGGTTAGGTTAGGTTAGGTTAGGTTAGGTTAGGTTAGGTTAGGTTAGGTTAGGTTAGGTTAGGTTAGGTTAGGTTAGGTTAGGTTAGGTTAGGTTAGGTTAGGTTAGGTTAGGTTAGGTTAGGTTAGGTTAGGTTAGGTTAGGTTAGGTTAGGTTAGGTTAGGTTAGGTTAGGTTAGGTTAGGTTAGGTTAGGTTAGGTTAGGTTAGGTTAGGTTAGGTTAGGTTAGGTTAGGTTAGGTTAGGTTAGGTTAGGTTAGGTTAGGTTAGGTTAGGTTAGGTTAGGTTAGGTTAGGTTAGGTTAGGTTAGGTTAGGTTAGGTTAGGTTAGGTTAGGTTAGGTTAGGTTAGGTTAGGTTAGGTTAGGTTAGGTTAGGTTAGGTTAGGTTAGGTTAGGTTAGGTTAGGTTAGGTTAGGTTAGGTTAGGTTAGGTTAGGTTAGGTTAGGTTAGGTTAGGTTAGGTTAGGTTAGGTTAGGTTAGGTTAGGTTAGGTTAGGTTAGGTTAGGTTAGGTTAGGTTAGGTTAGGTTAGGTTAGGTTAGGTTAGGTTAGGTTAGGTTAGGTTAGGTTAGGTTAGGTTAGGTTAGGTTAGGTTAGGTTAGGTTAGGTTAGGTTAGGTTAGGTTAGGTTAGGTTAGGTTAGGTTAGGTTAGGTTAGGTTAGGTTAGGTTAGGTTAGGTTAGGTTAGGTTAGGTTAGGTTAGGTTAGGTTAGGTTAGGTTAGGTTAGGTTAGGTTAGGTTAGGTTAGGTTAGGTTAGGTTAGGTTAGGTTAGGTTAGGTTAGGTTAGGTTAGGTTAGGTTAGGTTAGGTTAGGTTAGGTTAGGTTAGGTTAGGTTAGGTTAGGTTAGGTTAGGTTAGGTTAGGTTAGGTTAGGTTAGGTTAGGTTAGGTTAGGTTAGGTTAGGTTAGGTTAGGTTAGGTTAGGTTAGGTTAGGTTAGGTTAGGTTAGGTTAGGTTAGGTTAGGTTAGGTTAGGTTAGGTTAGGTTAGGTTAGGTTAGGTTAGGTTAGGTTAGGTTAGGTTAGGTTAGGTTAGGTTAGGTTAGGTTAGGTTAGGTTAGGTTAGGTTAGGTTAGGTTAGGTTAGGTTAGGTTAGGTTAGGTTAGGTTAGGTTAGGTTAGGTTAGGTTAGGTTAGGTTAGGTTAGGTTAGGTTAGGTTAGGTTAGGTTAGGTTAGGTTAGGTTAGGTTAGGTTAGGTTAGGTTAGGTTAGGTTAGGTTAGGTTAGGTTAGGTTAGGTTAGGTTAGGTTAGGTTAGGTTAGGTTAGGTTAGGTTAGGTTAGGTTAGGTTAGGTTAGGTTAGGTTAGGTTAGGTTAGGTTAGGTTAGGTTAGGTTAGGTTAGGTTAGGTTAGGTTAGGTTAGGTTAGGTTAGGTTAGGTTAGGTTAGGTTAGGTTAGGTTAGGTTAGGTTAGGTTAGGTTAGGTTAGGTTAGGTTAGGTTAGGTTAGGTTAGGTTAGGTTAGGTTAGGTTAGGTTAGGTTAGGTTAGGTTAGGTTAGGTTAGGTTAGGTTAGGTTAGGTTAGGTTAGGTTAGGTTAGGTTAGGTTAGGTTAGGTTAGGTTAGGTTAGGTTAGGTTAGGTTAGGTTAGGTTAGGTTAGGTTAGGTTAGGTTAGGTTAGGTTAGGTTAGGTTAGGTTAGGTTAGGTTAGGTTAGGTTAGGTTAGGTTAGGTTAGGTTAGGTTAGGTTAGGTTAGGTTAGGTTAGGTTAGGTTAGGTTAGGTTAGGTTAGGTTAGGTTAGGTTAGGTTAGGTTAGGTTAGGTTAGGTTAGGTTAGGTTAGGTTAGGTTAGGTTAG
>OY294030.1:40000-52500 GCA_958510845.1 Cantharis nigra | reverse complement strand
GTTAGGTTAGGTTAGGTTAGGTTAGGTTAGGTTAGGTTAGGTTAGGTTAGGTTAGGTTAGGTTAGGTTAGGTTAGGTTAGGTTAGGTTAGGTTAGGTTAGGTTAGGTTAGGTTAGGTTAGGTTAGGTTAGGTTAGGTTAGGTTAGGTTAGGTTAGGTTAGGTTAGGTTAGGTTAGGTTAGGTTAGGTTAGGTTAGGTTTTTTTTTCCTCTTTCCCGATTGTACTACCCGTACAATCGGGGTGTATATTCTGCAAGTTGATACAGAGATAAATAATAATAATAACATAAGAAATTAGTAACATTATAACAAGTAACAATAAATAAAATAAACTTAAAAACATGAGACGTAAATAACTACAAAGAATAATTAACAAATAGTAAATCGAACATAATAACAATAAAACAATAACATAATAACAATAAAACAATAACATAATAACAATAAAACAAATAGTAACAATAAAACAATGATAAATATTAGATAATTATGCGGGATAGCACAACTTTATTAATTTAATATTAAATAAATTTTGTGTCAATGTTTAAAAATATTCAGTCAGTTATTAAATAATGTCGTTGTCGGTAAAATTTTGATTAGTAAATAATTTTGTTTTAATAATAAATAATATTTTAATTTGATAATTTTTAATTGATAATTTTGATCGTCGTTGTATATTAAAATTGTCAATGTCAGTAAATTTAAATGTCAAAATGTCAGTAAAATAATTAGAATTGATTGATTTTAGTTTTAGATATGGTACACAAATTGATGGCAGGATGAAATAGGGGAAGACATATTCGATCGACCAAGTCGCCCATGTTAGGGGAAAGAAGAGGAAATGAAAGAAGCCAAAATGATACTAAGAATTGAATTTTTTTAATGAATTAATTATACTTTTAATAAACTTTATGAAGGAAGAACGTGGTTGGTTTGATTTTGCAAGAGAAAGAATGTCAAAGGGATCAGTATTATAAAAAGAGCATAGACTAACATGAGCGAATCGACCGACCAAAAACTTAGGACAGTCCTTCATTAAATGTTGCATAGTCTGCCTACTTTTTGAATCACAGGGGCATAAGTCAGTAGGACTGATCTTAAATCGGTAGAGATAAGATCTTGCATACGAGTGTCCCGTCAATATTTGCGTTAGCTCAAAGGAAGTTGGAAAGGCGTCACGAAACAAATCGACGTCCCGAAGTGTAGGCAAAAACTCACGAGTGGTCGAGCCTTGAATTGCGTCTTTGTATTCAGTTTCCCAAATACTCTTCATTTCAAGACGGATCTCCCGTTTTGCATAGCTCAGTGGAAATTCGTTGTAAGCGCTGCGACAATGAGATACTGCCGCATCTTTGGCGCAGAGGTCAGCAACTTCGTTTCCACCAATTCCGCAATGAGCTTTAACCCACACGAACGATACGAAGGTTTGAGTCTTTAACTTGAAAAGCGAAAAGTGAATAGAACTGACCAACGGTACAGTGCTGTCTCTGTTACGAATAGAAACAAGCGAAGACAGGCTATCGGAGAAAATACACGCGGAGTGTATTCCCCTGGGAGAAATCCATTTCAGGGCAGCGTCGATTGCATAAAGTTCGGCCTGAAACACACTGCATGACTTGTGCAGTCGAAATTTATGTGTTTCTTGCCGACCCTCATGGTATATGACCACCGACGCGCCGACTTCTCCACCCTCCAGCTTGCTTCCATCCGTAAAAATGGCAGCAGATACCGTCTCGCTTAATCGATCAACTTCCTCTGAGTCACTTACTTTCACAAACTCGATCGTTTGTCTTTGGCAGGGATGAAGCATCTCTGCCGGCGACGTACGACCCTGTAAGATGACGTCATCAGGAAGATGGTCAATTGTTCTAGTCGCTTTCACTTCCTCTATCTTCGCAACTTCCCTCACCTTAAGTTCGATGGGGATGAACCCAGCGAGAGCTAACGCAGATATTGCCGAGACAGTTCGAAAACCTCGTATGGCCCTAATGGCAAATACCCTTTGAAAAGAACGTAACCAACATCGCACGTATTTGTATTTAAGCGCTCCACACCAAATACTAGCCCCGTAAGTCAAAATGGGCTCGACGACAGAGTGGTATATGGTCTCAACATTTTCGGGGTGGATACCCCAAGTTGGACGTACATATTTGCATAAATTTTGAAAAATTTTGCTAGTTTTAGACATGATAAATTTCACATGTTCTACAAATTTCAAGTGTTGGTCCAAAATTATCCCTAACATTTTAATAAAAGGTTCGAATTTCAATTTTTGTGTGCCAAAATAGATACTGGTTAATTTTGATTTTGGTGTGAAAGCAATTGCTTGAGTTTTCGCGGCGCTGAAAGTTAATTTAACTCCAGCGCCCCACTCAGCAATTAAACGAAGTGCGATGTTCGTTATTTCTTCGAGTTTCATTGTACTGGTCGCACTCACGATTAAAAAGACATCATCTGCAAATGCTTGCAGATGACATCCTTCGGGCAAGCCCAAATCTAAGAGTTCGTCCAGCACAATGTTCCAAAAAGTAGGTCCACAAACAGAGCCTTGGATACATCCCTTGGTCATCTTTTTCAGCGACTGTCCGTCAGCGTAGACCAGCTCAACAGACCGATCTTTAACATAGCTCTTAAGGAGTCTATATATGTTCGGTGGGCATTGTATATTCCGTAGTCTGTTAAAAAGAGCTGGCCACCATGCATTGTCGAACGCCGCCTTGATGTCCAGGGATACACCAAGTACCAGTCTCTTACGACCTTTCTCACGCCTGATTCTTTCAATTGCATTGCGTAGTGCCTCGGAGGTGGATGTTTGCTCTTTGAAGCCAAATTGTTTTAAATTCCATGCTTGATGCTGCTGGCCGTAATAAACTAATCGTTTAGTGAATAATTTTTCCAATAGCTTTCCAAAAACCGGGAGGAGGCCAATCGGACGATAAGACGACAGGTCATTTTGATCCGACCTGTTCGCCTTAGGTAGAATTTTCACGAAAGCCCTCTTCCACGGTTTTGGAAAGTGGCCAGCGCTCAAGCATGAATTCATTAAGATTGTTAAAAATTTAATATGCTCCTCGGCAAACGCAATGCAAATATCAGACGTAAGATTATCTAGGCCCGGTGCTCTGTTTGGACTCATGCAGCTTAATGCGCTCCACACCTCACCCTCCGTGAACTCTTTCTCATTTTCAGTGTCACAAACGTAGGGCGAATCAAACATGTGTCGAAGTTCAGTATGTCTCAGTAACGTATCGTCCGTGTCGTCGGGGTAAAAGTGATTAATTAGTTTGGTCGCTGTCTCGTCACTGTTAGTAGTAAACTTATTCTCGCACATTAACGTTAGCGGAGGGTGTTTTAATGGAGCATCTTTGATCAATCTGTTTGTCATGGACCATACATTTTCTTTGTTCTGCAGATTACAAAATTGTCTAAAATGCTTTGTAGAAGTGCTTTTGATCAGCTCACCATATTCCTGCTTTTGCAGTTGGTATTCTTGTAAAAGATGTGTTATATCAACATTTTGCTTTTTACAAGAATGAATACGGTGATGCAGTCTTATGCACTTCTTTTTCAAGTCTTCTAACTCATTAGACCACCATGGATTATACGGTTTAGAGTTTCCACGTATTTTCATTGAGGCAAAACAACTGTTTCGAATGTCCTCTGTGAGTTAGGTTAGGTTAGGTTAGGTTAGGTTAGGTTAGGTTAGGTTAGGTTAGGTTAGGTTAGGTTAGGTTAGGTTAGGTTAGGTTAGGTTAGGTTAGGTTAGGTTAGGTTAGGTTAGGTTAGGTTAGGTTAGGTTAGGTTAGGTTAGGTTAGGTTAGGTTAGGTTAGGTTAGGTTAGGTTAGGTTAGGTTAGGTTAGGTTAGGTTAGGTTAGGTTAGGTTAGGTTAGGTTAGGTTAGGTTAGGTTAGGTTAGGTTAGGTTAGGTTAGGTTAGGTTAGGTTAGGTTAGGTTAGGTTAGGTTAGGTTAGGTTAGGTTAGGTTAGGTTAGGTTAGGTTAGGTTAGGTTAGGTTAGGTTAGGTTAGGTTAGGTTAGGTTAGGTTAGGTTAGGTTAGGTTAGGTTAGGTTAGGTTAGGTTAGGTTAGGTTAGGTTAGGTTAGGTTAGGTTAGGTTAGGTTAGGTTAGGTTAGGTTAGGTTAGGTTAGGTTAGGTTAGGTTAGGTTAGGTTAGGTTAGGTTAGGTTAGGTTAGGTTAGGTTAGGTTAGGTTAGGTTAGGTTAGGTTAGGTTAGGTTAGGTTAGGTTAGGTTAGGTTAGGTTAGGTTAGGTTAGGTTAGGTTAGGTTAGGTTAGGTTAGGTTAGGTTAGGTTAGGTTAGGTTAGGTTAGGTTAGGTTAGGTTAGGTTAGGTTAGGTTAGGTTAGGTTAGGTTAGGTTAGGTTAGGTTAGGTTAGGTTAGGTTAGGTTAGGTTAGGTTAGGTTAGGTTAGGTTAGGTTAGGTTAGGTTAGGTTAGGTTAGGTTAGGTTAGGTTAGGTTAGGTTAGGTTAGGTTAGGTTAGGTTAGGTTAGGTTAGGTTAGGTTAGGTTAGGTTAGGTTAGGTTAGGTTAGGTTAGGTTAGGTTAGGTTAGGTTAGGTTAGGTTAGGTTAGGTTAGGTTAGGTTAGGTTAGGTTAGGTTAGGTTAGGTTAGGTTAGGTTAGGTTAGGTTAGGTTAGGTTAGGTTAGGTTAGGTTAGGTTAGGTTAGGTTAGGTTAGGTTAGGTTAGGTTAGGTTAGGTTAGGTTAGGTTAGGTTAGGTTAGGTTAGGTTAGGTTAGGTTAGGTTAGGTTAGGTTAGGTTAGGTTAGGTTAGGTTAGGTTAGGTTAGGTTAGGTTAGGTTAGGTTAGGTTAGGTTAGGTTAGGTTAGGTTAGGTTAGGTTAGGTTAGGTTAGGTTAGGTTAGGTTAGGTTAGGTTAGGTTAGGTTAGGTTAGGTTAGGTTAGGTTAGGTTAGGTTAGGTTAGGTTAGGTTAGGTTAGGTTAGGTTAGGTTAGGTTAGGTTAGGTTAGGTTAGGTTAGGTTAGGTTAGGTTAGGTTAGGTTAGGTTAGGTTAGGTTAGGTTAGGTTAGGTTAGGTTAGGTTAGGTTAGGTTAGGTTAGGTTAGGTTAGGTTAGGTTAGGTTAGGTTAGGTTAGGTTAGGTTAGGTTAGGTTAGGTTAGGTTAGGTTAGGTTAGGTTAGGTTAGGTTAGGTTAGGTTAGGTTAGGTTAGGTTAGGTTAGGTTAGGTTAGGTTAGGTTAGGTTAGGTTAGGTTAGGTTAGGTTAGGTTAGGTTAGGTTAGGTTAGGTTAGGTTAGGTTAGGTTAGGTTAGGTTAGGTTAGGTTAGGTTAGGTTAGGTTAGGTTAGGTTAGGTTAGGTTAGGTTAGGTTAGGTTAGGTTAGGTTAGGTTAGGTTAGGTTAGGTTAGGTTAGGTTAGGTTAGGTTAGGTTAGGTTAGGTTAGGTTAGGTTAGGTTAGGTTAGGTTAGGTTAGGTTAGGTTAGGTTAGGTTAGGTTAGGTTAGGTTAGGTTAGGTTAGGTTAGGTTAGGTTAGGTTAGGTTAGGTTAGGTTAGGTTAGGTTAGGTTAGGTTAGGTTAGGTTAGGTTAGGTTAGGTTAGGTTAGGTTAGGTTAGGTTAGGTTAGGTTAGGTTAGGTTAGGTTAGGTTAGGTTAGGTTAGGTTAGGTTAGGTTAGGTTAGGTTAGGTTAGGTTAGGTTAGGTTAGGTTAGGTTAGGTTAGGTTAGGTTAGGTTAGGTTAGGTTAGGTTAGGTTAGGTTAGGTTAGGTTAGGTTAGGTTAGGTTAGGTTAGGTTAGGTTAGGTTAGGTTAGGTTAGGTTAGGTTAGGTTAGGTTAGGTTAGGTTAGGTTAGGTTAGGTTAGGTTAGGTTAGGTTAGGTTAGGTTAGGTTAGGTTAGGTTAGGTTAGGTTAGGTTAGGTTAGGTTAGGTTAGGTTAGGTTAGGTTAGGTTAGGTTAGGTTAGGTTAGGTTAGGTTAGGTTAGGTTAGGTTAGGTTAGGTTAGGTTAGGTTAGGTTAGGTTAGGTTAGGTTAGGTTAGGTTAGGTTAGGTTAGGTTAGGTTAGGTTAGGTTAGGTTAGGTTAGGTTAGGTTAGGTTAGGTTAGGTTAGGTTAGGTTAGGTTAGGTTAGGTTAGGTTAGGTTAGGTTAGGTTAGGTTAGGTTAGGTTAGGTTAGGTTAGGTTAGGTTAGGTTAGGTTAGGTTAGGTTAGGTTAGGTTAGGTTAGGTTAGGTTAGGTTAGGTTAGGTTAGGTTAGGTTAGGTTAGGTTAGGTTAGGTTAGGTTAGGTTAGGTTAGGTTAGGTTAGGTTAGGTTAGGTTAGGTTAGGTTAGGTTAGGTTAGGTTAGGTTAGGTTAGGTTAGGTTAGGTTAGGTTAGGTTAGGTTAGGTTAGGTTAGGTTAGGTTAGGTTAGGTTAGGTTAGGTTAGGTTAGGTTAGGTTAGGTTAGGTTAGGTTAGGTTAGGTTAGGTTAGGTTAGGTTAGGTTAGGTTAGGTTAGGTTAGGTTAGGTTAGGTTAGGTTAGGTTAGGTTAGGTTAGGTTAGGTTAGGTTAGGTTAGGTTAGGTTAGGTTAGGTTAGGTTAGGTTAGGTTAGGTTAGGTTAGGTTAGGTTAGGTTAGGTTAGGTTAGGTTAGGTTAGGTTAGGTTAGGTTAGGTTAGGTTAGGTTAGGTTAGGTTAGGTTAGGTTAGGTTAGGTTAGGTTAGGTTAGGTTAGGTTAGGTTAGGTTAGGTTAGGTTAGGTTAGGTTAGGTTAGGTTAGGTTAGGTTAGGTTAGGTTAGGTTAGGTTAGGTTAGGTTAGGTTAGGTTAGGTTAGGTTAGGTTAGGTTAGGTTAGGTTAGGTTAGGTTAGGTTAGGTTAGGTTAGGTTAGGTTAGGTTAGGTTAGGTTAGGTTAGGTTAGGTTAGGTTAGGTTAGGTTAGGTTAGGTTAGGTTAGGTTAGGTTAGGTTAGGTTAGGTTAGGTTAGGTTAGGTTAGGTTAGGTTAGGTTAGGTTAGGTTAGGTTAGGTTAGGTTAGGTTAGGTTAGGTTAGGTTAGGTTAGGTTAGGTTAGGTTAGGTTAGGTTAGGTTAGGTTAGGTTAGGTTAGGTTAGGTTAGGTTAGGTTAGGTTAGGTTAGGTTAGGTTAGGTTAGGTTAGGTTAGGTTAGGTTAGGTTAGGTTAGGTTAGGTTAGGTTAGGTTAGGTTAGGTTAGGTTAGGTTAGGTTAGGTTAGGTTAGGTTAGGTTAGGTTAGGTTAGGTTAGGTTAGGTTAGGTTAGGTTAGGTTAGGTTAGGTTAGGTTAGGTTAGGTTAGGTTAGGTTAGGTTAGGTTAGGTTAGGTTAGGTTAGGTTAGGTTAGGTTAGGTTAGGTTAGGTTAGGTTAGGTTAGGTTAGGTTAGGTTAGGTTAGGTTAGGTTAGGTTAGGTTAGGTTAGGTTAGGTTAGGTTAGGTTAGGTTAGGTTAGGTTAGGTTAGGTTAGGTTAGGTTAGGTTAGGTTAGGTTAGGTTAGGTTAGGTTAGGTTAGGTTAGGTTAGGTTAGGTTAGGTTAGGTTAGGTTAGGTTAGGTTAGGTTAGGTTAGGTTAGGTTAGGTTAGGTTAGGTTAGGTTAGGTTAGGTTAGGTTAGGTTAGGTTAGGTTAGGTTAGGTTAGGTTAGGTTAGGTTAGGTTAGGTTAGGTTAGGTTAGGTTAGGTTAGGTTAGGTTAGGTTAGGTTAGGTTAGGTTAGGTTAGGTTAGGTTAGGTTAGGTTAGGTTAGGTTAGGTTAGGTTAGGTTAGGTTAGGTTAGGTTAGGTTAGGTTAGGTTAGGTTAGGTTAGGTTAGGTTAGGTTAGGTTAGGTTAGGTTAGGTTAGGTTAGGTTAGGTTAGGTTAGGTTAGGTTAGGTTAGGTTAGGTTAGGTTAGGTTAGGTTAGGTTAGGTTAGGTTAGGTTAGGTTAGGTTAGGTTAGGTTAGGTTAGGTTAGGTTAGGTTAGGTTAGGTTAGGTTAGGTTAGGTTAGGTTAGGTTAGGTTAGGTTAGGTTAGGTTAGGTTAGGTTAGGTTAGGTTAGGTTAGGTTAGGTTAGGTTAGGTTAGGTTAGGTTAGGTTAGGTTAGGTTAGGTTAGGTTAGGTTAGGTTAGGTTAGGTTAGGTTAGGTTAGGTTAGGTTAGGTTAGGTTAGGTTAGGTTAGGTTAGGTTAGGTTAGGTTAGGTTAGGTTAGGTTAGGTTAGGTTAGGTTAGGTTAGGTTAGGTTAGGTTAGGTTAGGTTAGGTTAGGTTAGGTTAGGTTAGGTTAGGTTAGGTTAGGTTAGGTTAGGTTAGGTTAGGTTAGGTTAGGTTAGGTTAGGTTAGGTTAGGTTAGGTTAGGTTAGGTTAGGTTAGGTTAGGTTAGGTTAGGTTAGGTTAGGTTAGGTTAGGTTAGGTTAGGTTAGGTTAGGTTAGGTTAGGTTAGGTTAGGTTAGGTTAGGTTAGGTTAGGTTAGGTTAGGTTAGGTTAGGTTAGGTTAGGTTAGGTTAGGTTAGGTTAGGTTAGGTTAGGTTAGGTTAGGTTAGGTTAGGTTAGGTTAGGTTAGGTTAGGTTAGGTTAGGTTAGGTTAGGTTAGGTTAGGTTAGGTTAGGTTAGGTTAGGTTAGGTTAGGTTAGGTTAGGTTAGGTTAGGTTAGGTTAGGTTAGGTTAGGTTAGGTTAGGTTAGGTTAGGTTAGGTTAGGTTAGGTTAGGTTAGGTTAGGTTAGGTTAGGTTAGGTTAGGTTAGGTTAGGTTAGGTTAGGTTAGGTTAGGTTAGGTTAGGTTAGGTTAGGTTAGGTTAGGTTAGGTTAGGTTAGGTTAGGTTAGGTTAGGTTAGGTTAGGTTAGGTTAGGTTAGGTTAGGTTAGGTTAGGTTAGGTTAGGTTAGGTTAGGTTAGGTTAGGTTAGGTTAGGTTAGGTTAGGTTAGGTTAGGTTAGGTTAGGTTAGGTTAGGTTAGGTTAGGTTAGGTTAGGTTAGGTTAGGTTAGGTTAGGTTAGGTTAGGTTAGGTTAGGTTAGGTTAGGTTAGGTTAGGTTAGGTTAGGTTAGGTTAGGTTAGGTTAGGTTAGGTTAGGTTAGGTTAGGTTAGGTTAGGTTAGGTTAGGTTAGGTTAGGTTAGGTTAGGTTAGGTTAGGTTAGGTTAGGTTAGGTTAGGTTAGGTTAGGTTAGGTTAGGTTAGGTTAGGTTAGGTTAGGTTAGGTTAGGTTAGGTTAGGTTAGGTTAGGTTAGGTTAGGTTAGGTTAGGTTAGGTTAGGTTAGGTTAGGTTAGGTTAGGTTAGGTTAGGTTAGGTTAGGTTAGGTTAGGTTAGGTTAGGTTAGGTTAGGTTAGGTTAGGTTAGGTTAGGTTAGGTTAGGTTAGGTTAGGTTAGGTTAGGTTAGGTTAGGTTAGGTTAGGTTAGGTTAGGTTAGGTTAGGTTAGGTTAGGTTAGGTTAGGTTAGGTTAGGTTAGGTTAGGTTAGGTTAGGTTAGGTTAGGTTAGGTTAGGTTAGGTTAGGTTAGGTTAGGTTAGGTTAGGTTAGGTTAGGTTAGGTTAGGTTAGGTTAGGTTAGGTTAGGTTAGGTTAGGTTAGGTTAGGTTAGGTTAGGTTAGGTTAGGTTAGGTTAGGTTAGGTTAGGTTAGGTTAGGTTAGGTTAGGTTAGGTTAGGTTAGGTTAGGTTAGGTTAGGTTAGGTTAGGTTAGGTTAGGTTAGGTTAGGTTAGGTTAGGTTAGGTTAGGTTAGGTTAGGTTAGGTTAGGTTAGGTTAGGTTAGGTTAGGTTAGGTTAGGTTAGGTTAGGTTAGGTTAGGTTAGGTTAGGTTAGGTTAGGTTAGGTTAGGTTAGGTTAGGTTAGGTTAGGTTAGGTTAGGTTAGGTTAGGTTAGGTTAGGTTAGGTTAGGTTAGGTTAGGTTAGGTTAGGTTAGGTTAGGTTAGGTTAGGTTAGGTTAGGTTAGGTTAGGTTAGGTTAGGTTAGGTTAGGTTAGGTTAGGTTAGGTTAGGTTAGGTTAGGTTAGGTTAGGTTAGGTTAGGTTAGGTTAGGTTAGGTTAGGTTAGGTTAGGTTAGGTTAGGTTAGGTTAGGTTAGGTTAGGTTAGGTTAGGTTAGGTTAGGTTAGGTTAGGTTAGGTTAGGTTAGGTTAGGTTAGGTTAGGTTAGGTTAGGTTAGGTTAGGTTAGGTTAGGTTAGGTTAGGTTAGGTTAGGTTAGGTTAGGTTAGGTTAGGTTAGGTTAGGTTAGGTTAGGTTAGGTTAGGTTAGGTTAGGTTAGGTTAGGTTAGGTTAGGTTAGGTTAGGTTAGGTTAGGTTAGGTTAGGTTAGGTTAGGTTAGGTTAGGTTAGGTTAGGTTAGGTTAGGTTAGGTTAGGTTAGGTTAGGTTAGGTTAGGTTAGGTTAGGTTAGGTTAGGTTAGGTTAGGTTAGGTTAGGTTAGGTTAGGTTAGGTTAGGTTAGGTTAGGTTAGGTTAGGTTAGGTTAGGTTAGGTTAGGTTAGGTTAGGTTAGGTTAGGTTAGGTTAGGTTAGGTTAGGTTAGGTTAGGTTAGGTTAGGTTAGGTTAGGTTAGGTTAGGTTAGGTTAGGTTAGGTTAGGTTAGGTTAGGTTAGGTTAGGTTAGGTTAGGTTAGGTTAGGTTAGGTTAGGTTAGGTTAGGTTAGGTTAGGTTAGGTTAGGTTAGGTTAGGTTAGGTTAGGTTAGGTTAGGTTAGGTTAGGTTAGGTTAGGTTAGGTTAGGTTAGGTTAGGTTAGGTTAGGTTAGGTTAGGTTAGGTTAGGTTAGGTTAGGTTAGGTTAGGTTAGGTTAGGTTAGGTTAGGTTAGGTTAGGTTAGGTTAGGTTAGGTTAGGTTAGGTTAGGTTAGGTTAGGTTAGGTTAGGTTAGGTTAGGTTAGGTTAGGTTAGGTTAGGTTAGGTTAGGTTAGGTTAGGTTAGGTTAGGTTAGGTTAGGTTAGGTTAGGTTAGGTTAGGTTAGGTTAGGTTAGGTTAGGTTAGGTTAGGTTAGGTTAGGTTAGGTTAGGTTAGGTTAGGTTAGGTTAGGTTAGGTTAGGTTAGGTTAGGTTAGGTTAGGTTAGGTTAGGTTAGGTTAGGTTAGGTTAGGTTAGGTTAGGTTAGGTTAGGTTAGGTTAGGTTAGGTTAGGTTAGGTTAGGTTAGGTTAGGTTAGGTTAGGTTAGGTTAGGTTAGGTTAGGTTAGGTTAGGTTAGGTTAGGTTAGGTTAGGTTAGGTTAGGTTAGGTTAGGTTAGGTTAGGTTAGGTTAGGTTAGGTTAGGTTAGGTTAGGTTAGGTTAGGTTAGGTTAGGTTAGGTTAGGTTAGGTTAGGTTAGGTTAGGTTAGGTTAGGTTAGGTTAGGTTAGGTTAGGTTAGGTTAGGTTAGGTTAGGTTAGGTTAGGTTAGGTTAGGTTAGGTTAGGTTAGGTTAGGTTAGGTTAGGTTAGGTTAGGTTAGGTTAGGTTAGGTTAGGTTAGGTTAGGTTAGGTTAGGTTAGGTTAGGTTAGGTTAGGTTAGGTTAGGTTAGGTTAGGTTAGGTTAGGTTAGGTTAGGTTAGGTTAGGTTAGGTTAGGTTAGGTTAGGTTAGGTTAGGTTAGGTTAGGTTAGGTTAGGTTAGGTTAGGTTAGGTTAGGTTAGGTTAGGTTAGGTTAGGTTAGGTTAGGTTAGGTTAGGTTAGGTTAGGTTAGGTTAGGTTAGGTTAGGTTAGGTTAGGTTAGGTTAGGTTAGGTTAGGTTAGGTTAGGTTAGGTTAGGTTAGGTTAGGTTAGGTTAGGTTAGGTTAGGTTAGGTTAGGTTAGGTTAGGTTAGGTTAGGTTAGGTTAGGTTAGGTTAGGTTAGGTTAGGTTAGGTTAGGTTAGGTTAGGTTAGGTTAGGTTAGGTTAGGTTAGGTTAGGTTAGGTTAGGTTAGGTTAGGTTAGGTTAGGTTAGGTTAGGTTAGGTTAGGTTAGGTTAGGTTAGGTTAGGTTAGGTTAGGTTAGGTTAGGTTAGGTTAGGTTAGGTTAGGTTAGGTTAGGTTAGGTTAGGTTAGGTTAGGTTAGGTTAGGTTAGGTTAGGTTAGGTTAGGTTAGGTTAGGTTAGGTTAGGTTAGGTTAGGTTAGGTTAGGTTAGGTTAGGTTAGGTTAGGTTAGGTTAGGTTAGGTTAGGTTAGGTTAGGTTAGGTTAGGTTAGGTTAGGTTAGGTTAGGTTAGGTTAGGTTATTAGGTTAGGTTAGGTTAGGTTAGGTTAGGTTAGGTTAGGTTAGGTTAGGTTAGGTTAGGTTAGGTTAGGTTAGGTTAGGTTAGGTTAGGTTAGGTTAGGTTAGGTTAGGTTAGGTTAGGTTAGGTTAGGTTAGGTTAGGTTAGGTTAGGTTAGGTTAGGTTAGGTTAGGTTAGGTTAGGTTAGGTTAGGTTAGGTTAGGTTAGGTTAGGTTAGGTTAGGTTAGGTTAGGTTAGGTTAGGTTAGGTTAGGTTAGGTTAGGTTAGGTTAGGTTAGGTTAGGTTAGGTTAGGTTAGGTTAGGTTAGGTTAGGTTAGGTTAGGTTAGGTTAGGTTAGGTTAGGTTAGGTTAGGTTAGGTTAGGTTAGGTTAGGTTAGGTTAGGTTAGGTTAGGTTAGGTTAGGTTAGGTTAGGTTAGGTTAGGTTAGGTTAGGTTAGGTTAGGTTAGGTTAGGTTAGGTT
>OY294030.1:22500-35000 GCA_958510845.1 Cantharis nigra | reverse complement strand
CACACTGCATGACTTGTGCAGTCGAAATTTATGTGTTTCTTGCCGACCCTCATGGTATATGACCACCGACGCGCCGACTTCTCCACCCTCCAGCTTGCTTCCATCCGTAAAAATGGCAGCAGATACCGTCTCGCTTAATCGATCAACTTCCTCTGAGTCACTTACTTTCACAAACTCGATCGTTTGTCTTTGGCAGGGATGAAGCATCTCTGCCGGCGACGTACGACCCTGTAAGATGACGTCATCAGGAAGATGGTCAATTGTTCTAGTCGCTTTCACTTCCTCTATCTTCGCAACTTCCCTCACCTTAAGTTCGATGGGGATGAACCCAGCGAGAGCTAACGCAGATATTGCCGAGACAGTTCGAAAACCTCGTATGGCCCTAATGGCAAATACCCTTTGAAAAGAACGTAACCAACATCGCACGTATTTGTATTTAAGCGCTCCACACCAAATACTAGCCCCGTAAGTCAAAATGGGCTCGACGACAGAGTGGTATATAGTCTCAACATTTTCGGGGTGGATACCCCAAGTTGGACGTACATATTTGCATAAATTTTGAAAAATTTTGCTAGTTTTAGACATGATAAATTTCACATGTTCTACAAATTTCAAGTGTTGGTCCAAAATTATCCCTAACATTTTAATAAAAGGTTCGAATTTCAATTTTTGTGTGCCAAAATAGATACTGGTTAATTTTGATTTTGGTGTGAAAGCAATTGCTTGAGTTTTCGCGGCGCTGAAAGTTAATTTAACTCCAGCGCCCCACTCAGCAATTAAACGAAGTGCGATGTTCGTTATTTCTTCGAGTTTCATTGTACTGGTCGCACTCACGATTAAAAAGACATCATCTGCAAATGCTTGCAGATGACATCCTTCGGGCAAGCCCAAATCTAAGAGTTCGTCCAGCACAATGTTCCAAAAAGTAGGTCCACAAACAGAGCCTTGGATACATCCCTTGGTCATCTTTTTCAGCGACTGTCCGTCAGCGTAGACCAGCTCAACAGACCGATCTTTAACATAGCTCTTAAGGAGTCTATATATGTTCGGTGGGCATTGTATATTCCGTAGTCTGTTAAAAAGAGCTGGCCACCATGCATTGTCGAACGCCGCCTTGATGTCCAGGGATACACCAAGTACCAGTCTCTTACGACCTTTCTCACGCCTGATTCTTTCAATTGCATTGCGTAGTGCCTCGGAGGTGGATGTTTGCTCTTTGAAGCCAAATTGTTTTAAATTCCATGCTTGATGCTGCTGGCCGTAATAAACTAATCGTTTAGTGAATAATTTTTCCAATAGCTTTCCAAAAACCGGGAGGAGGCCAATCGGACGATAAGACGACAGGTCATTTTGATCCGACCTGTTCGCCTTAGGTAGAATTTTCACGAAAGCCCTCTTCCACGGTTTTGGAAAGTGGCCAGCGCTCAAGCATGAATTCATTAAGATTGTTAAAAATTTAATATGCTCCTCGGCAAACGCAATGCAAATATCAGACGTAAGATTATCTAGGCCCGGTGCTCTGTTTGGACTCATGCAGCTTAATGCGCTCCACACCTCGCCCTCCGTGAACCCTTTCTCATTTTCAGTGTCACAAACGTAGGGCGAATCAAACATGTGTCGAAGTTCAGTATGTCTCAGTAACGTATCGTCCGTGTCGTCGGGGTAAAAGTGATTAATTAGTTTAGTCGCTGTCTCGTCACTGTTAGTAGTAAACTTATTCTCGCACATTAACGTTAGCGGAGGGTGTTTTAATGGAGCATCTTTGATCAATCTGTTTGTCATGGACCATACATTTTCTTTGTTCTGCAGATTACAAAATTGTCTAAAATGCTTTGTAGAAGTGCTTTTGATCAGCTCACCATATTCCTGCTTTTGCAGTTGGTATTCTTGTAAAAGATGTGTTATATCAACATTTTGCTTTTTACAAGAATGAATACGGTGATGCAGTCTTATGCACTTCTTTTTCAAGTCTTCTAACTCATTAGACCACCATGGATTATACGGTTTAGAGTTTCCACGTATTTTCATTGAGGCAAAACAACTGTTTCGAATGTCCTCTGTGAGTTTCTCCACGGTTAAGTCTAATTCGTTAGAAGATATATTTTCGAAATTAGTTTCTAGTAATTTGGATTTGTCGAGATGTTCTGATAATTTTTCTTTAAATTTAGTCCAATTGGCAATTTTGTTTCTAAAAAGGTATGTAGAATTAGTGCAATTAGCACTAATTGGGTTTTCTACTAAAATTTCGAATGTAATCGCATTATGGTCCGAGGACGGACAGATTGAATTATCGACACTCCACCGTGACAGCTGGTTGACAATGCTCTCGGAGGCCATCGTTACGTCAATAACAGATGCTAAGAGGTTACCATTTCTGATAACCTCGAACGTCGGTGAGTCTCCAACATTACATACATTTAGATCATGTGAGTATGCAATGTTTAGAACATCATCACCACGGCTGTCACTGTTATGGGATCCCCATGCGGGGTTGATCCCATTCACATCACCGCCAATGATAACATGCGATCCTTTGGTGTCATGTAGGAAATTGTCTAAGTTTACTAGTGTATTGTTGATGTCTAGGTCAGGTTCGATGTATATACTTCCAATGTACAAATACCGCTGCTTAAATGTTATTCTTGCTATAGTTAAATTTGTATCAGAGTATTGGGACATACCAAGTACTGCCCCAATACTCTTCTTGATTAAAATTACGCTTTTTGTTCTGTTATTACCAGCAGCGGATTTGTTACTTTGGAAGACATATACTCCGTCCATACCTTTAACATGATTAACTCGTCCTACGTAAGGTTCGCTTATGAGAGCGATATTTCTATCGCTCTTCATGAAATAAGAAACGAATTCACGATAAGCGAGATAAGAGCGCATCAAGTTACACTGTACAAAATTTAACGAATTACTCACCATAATTTACGTCATCCCTAATCCTTCCCTCCATCAATCTGTGTACTCCACATTGGTTAGAAATGGCTGAATGATTGGTGTTAACCTTAAATTTTGAGTGTAGGTTATTTGCAGTGCAATTAGCGCACTTGGCGTTAAGATTATTGTTTTTGTTCCTACACTCAATAAAGTTGTGCGATCCCGCACAAAAGGAGCATACCGCCATAGGCTCTCTACAAAATTTGGAGGTGTGGCCATATTGGCAACAACGATAACATTGCTTGATATTTAAGTACTCCTCCACATGTACACGATCGTGATCAATGTTTATTTTATCTTGTTTCTGGATGCCCTTAAAAACATTAAATTTTGTTTCTAGAACAGCATTATATAATTTTTTATTTTTATTATTTTTAATGAATTTTAATTTAATATCATCTTTTTCCAAAATTGAGTCTTTTATAATACTGTTCTGACAAATGATTACATCTAATAACTCGTTCTCGCTGACATCTCTTGAAATTCCTTTCAGTATAATATGTGGGTTATTTAACACCAGTTCTTCACACTGTAAGTTTAAATTACCTGCAAGAGAATTTTTTAGGTCATTTTTATCTTCAACAGATGATAGTTCAATTTTAAGCTTGTTATTAAATGTCTTTTTAATGGAATTTGGTGCGTAAGATTTTTTTTTAAACGAAATTGCTTCTTTCCACCTACGAGTTAATTCGTCGTGGCTAGTTTTTACAGAAGATTTTGATGATATTAATAGACATGGACCTTTTTTAGCTTTTTGATATA
The DNA here is from genome assembly GCA_958510845.1 of Cantharis nigra. Lineage (NCBI taxonomy): Eukaryota > Metazoa > Arthropoda > Insecta > Coleoptera > Cantharidae > Cantharis > Cantharis nigra. The sequence continues at coordinate 31,292 of OY294030.1, read as the reverse complement.
TTTCCTTACATTGCACAGCTTCAGCGAAAGTTTTAGTTTGAGGAGTTTTACTGGTTTCAATTAACAATTCCTTTTTGAAGATGTTTAATTCTTCCTTCATTGCATTTCGCAACTCGGAAATAATATCCCCTTCTTTCGAGGAGTGGGCTTCCATAACTTGGCCTAAAGCGAGAATCTGCTGAAGGCTCTTGTAAATATTCACCTTGATTGTGGTTTTCAGATTCCCGCTTTTTGCTAACTCCGCCTCAATGTCTTTGCAGTAGGAAGTTAGCTTTTGTATATCCATTGATTTTTGGGGCCCAATCTATTTACTATATTCAATAAATTTAATTATTTTTAAATTTTGATAACTTAAATTTTTTATAAACGTCAAAATTTTCAATTTTCAAATTTCTTCCAAAATATCCACTATTATTCAATTTTATTTATATAATAGCTATTATAAAGCCACGATCAAATATTTTATCTTGAAATAAACCAATAATTTAGTATATTTTATCCAAATATAATTTTTTTGACAAACATGACAAACGTCATGTTAGGTTAGGTTAGGTTAGGTTAGGTTAGGTTAGGTTAGGTTAGGTTAGGTTAGGTTAGGTTAGGTTAGGTTAGGTTAGGTTAGGTTAGGTTAGGTTAGGTTAGGTTAGGTTAGGTTAGGTTAGGTTAGGTTAGGTTAGGTTAGGTTAGGTTAGGTTAGGTTAGGTTAGGTTAGGTTAGGTTAGGTTAGGTTAGGTTAGGTTAGGTTAGGTTAGGTTAGGTTAGGTTAGGTTAGGTTAGGTTAGGTTAGGTTAGGTTAGGTTAGGTTAGGTTAGGTTAGGTTAGGTTAGGTTAGGTTAGGTTAGGTTAGGTTAGGTTAGGTTAGGTTAGGTTAGGTTAGGTTAGGTTAGGTTAGGTTAGGTTAGGTTAGGTTAGGTTAGGTTAGGTTAGGTTAGGTTAGGTTAGGTTAGGTTAGGTTAGGTTAGGTTAGGTTAGGTTAGGTTAGGTTAGGTTAGGTTAGGTTAGGTTAGGTTAGGTTAGGTTAGGTTAGGTTAGGTTAGGTTAGGTTAGGTTAGGTTAGGTTAGGTTAGGTTAGGTTAGGTTAGGTTAGGTTAGGTTAGGTTAGGTTAGGTTAGGTTAGGTTAGGTTAGGTTAGGTTAGGTTAGGTTAGGTTAGGTTAGGTTAGGTTAGGTTAGGTTAGGTTAGGTTAGGTTAGGTTAGGTTAGGTTAGGTTAGGTTAGGTTAGGTTAGGTTAGGTTAGGTTAGGTTAGGTTAGGTTAGGTTAGGTTAGGTTAGGTTAGGTTAGGTTAGGTTAGGTTAGGTTAGGTTAGGTTAGGTTAGGTTAGGTTAGGTTAGGTTAGGTTAGGTTAGGTTAGGTTAGGTTAGGTTAGGTTAGGTTAGGTTAGGTTAGGTTAGGTTAGGTTAGGTTAGGTTAGGTTAGGTTAGGTTAGGTTAGGTTAGGTTAGGTTAGGTTAGGTTAGGTTAGGTTAGGTTAGGTTAGGTTAGGTTAGGTTAGGTTAGGTTAGGTTAGGTTAGGTTAGGTTAGGTTAGGTTAGGTTAGGTTAGGTTAGGTTAGGTTAGGTTAGTACCAAGTCGGATGTCATACGGAACGGACGTGTGACAAAGTGCTCCGCGAAAAAAGTAACACAAGTGGAAAAATTTTTATTTTAAAATTTATTAAAGTAAATTACAGTGGTTTTGAGGTTCACGGGTTGACGTCGGGTAGTTTTTTCGAAACGTGGAACTGCTCTTGAGGTCCCCAGAAATTTCGCGGCCACACCCTTAGTGTTTCTTAGTGAATAGTGCCTTCAAACCAAAAAAAACGGAGGTCTCTGGTGCCTGGGAGGCCTTTCGTGAGTGAAGTGCACTGAAATAAAGTGAACAAATAATTAAAACTACTTACAGGGGTAAGCGACACTCACTTTTACTTTGCGCAAAATTTTTCGGCAGACGGGCTCGTTCATCGCACAAAAAACACTAATTACATATCCATCCAAATTTTCGGCACCATAATCCAAAGGAAAACCATCAAAAATAACCAAATTTTGCAACTCCGATAAAGCACTTGTAATTAAATTTTCATTCAGCATTTTGCATTGTAAAATTACAAAAACACAAATTACACATCCACCCAAATTTTCGGCACAATAATCCAAAGGAAAACCACGAAAACAATCAAATTTTGTAACACCGATAAATCACACGTAAATAAAATTTACATTCAACATTGTGCATTGTAAAACTATTGCAATTTATTGCGATCGGATGATAGGTGAACGGCACGGTTATTAACATTCCGCACATTCCTTAAGTGCATAACAACTGCACGTGTGTGCGAGTGGGAGTGAGAGGTCCGATGCACCTGTGGGGTCATGCACGCGTATGTGAAAGTGGCGTGATTGTGGTAAACAACATTCCGTCACGTAGCGCATTATAAAATCGCGTGTGCGAAGTCTCGGTTACATCCAAATTTTATTAAACAGTCCCAAATAAATTTTCACTAATTTCAAACTCTTCATTTTAACTTTCATTTTAATTTAAAATCTTTTCAAATTCATAAAACAGGCAACCCAACCAAATTTCACACAATTACATCCCAAATTTTATTAAACAGTCCCAAATAAATTTTCACTAATTTCAAACTCTTCATTTTAATTTCATTTCAATTTAAAATTTTTTCAAATTCATAAAACAGGCAACCCAACCAAAACTCACACAATTACATCCCAAATTTTATTAAACAGTCCCGAATAAATTTTGACCAATTTCAAACTCTTCATTTTAATTTTCATTTTAATTTTAAATTTTTTCAAATTCATAAAACAGGCAACCCAACCAAATTTCACACAATTACATCCCAAATTTTATTAAACAGTCCCAAATAAATTTTGACTAATTTCAAACTCTTCATTTTAATTTTCATTTTAATTTAAAATTTTTCAAATTCATAAAACAGGCAACCCAACCAAATTTCACACAATTACCCAAATTATACGGGGCGTAAAACAACATACGGGGTTCGCTCAGAAAGTATTCGAGTGAATAATACGGGGCTGGCTCTGAAAGTTTTCGGAACACCTAAATACGGGGTCCTTTCGGAAATTTCGGGACTCTTAGCTATGGGGCGTGGTTTGGATCACCTCACAGGGTGCTCCAACCCCTAGACAACCCCCGGCCCCCGACCCCCCCCCACCCCCCCCCCCCCACCCCCGACCCCCCCGACCCCCCCGACCCCCCGACCCCCCCGACCCCCCCGACCCCCCCGACCCCCCCCCCCCCGATCCCCCCCCCCCGACCCCCCCCCCGATCCCCCCCCCCCCCCCGACCCCCCCCCCGACCCCCCCACCCCTTTTTTTTGGTTTTTCCAAATCCGAGATAAAATTTTTTAACCCCCCCCAAAATGATGAGTAACGCCAAAACCGGCAAGGACGAGAGGCCTCGAAGACATTCGGCCACTTCGGACCCGGACAAGGCTATCAAGGCTTTGGAGGACGGGTTAAAAGCGCACCCGAACACGGCGATTAATGTCAAAAACCCCGCGTTGCTGTGTGTCACGTTTCTAAAAGAGGCGCGCCTTCGGGAAGTGACAACTCGCGCCCAGACGTCGACGCCGACCGGGGGAAGAGCAGTACTCACCGTTGCGAGACTGCAGAGCGACGCTGCTCAGGAGCAGACGGATCCAGAAGAGACACGGCAAAAACCCCTCCCCGATTTCTCCAATATCCTCGCAAGCTTGCAAGAGGATTGGGATAACAAACTTGCCCTTCTCCACAAAAATATCATGATGGAGATAAATAAGAGCAGGCAAGACGAAATGGAGAAAAGAACGGCCACGCTCCTAGGGAAAATCGAGCAGGAGACAAAAAAGATCAGGCTGGTCACCAGGGAGCAAGGGTTAAGCCAAGAGAAGGCGCTGAAAGAACTCCGAAAGGAGTTGGAATCAGTAGCCAGTAGGGAGCTGGAGACCAGCCTCCCCCTCACAGACGTCGCGGCAGTATCGAAGCTGTCCGCGGAGGTGAAGGGGTTGAGGGAGGAGATCCAGAAGAACGAGGACTGGGCCGTGGAACTGAAAGCCGCGACCAAAGACCTGTCCACACAGGTCCAACGGTTAAGTGCAGACAAGAACGGCCCAGACACCCCGAACGAAGCCTACCTGGAATGTGCACGGTCCATAACGGATATTAACGAAAGGATCAGATTCTTGGCCATCCAGGTCGGTGAGGTGTGGTCCCGCGTGAAACCTCCTCAAGCGCCGACCAACAGCATGGGGAGTGCGGCCGCGCAGGAATGCTTGGTGTACCTGCGCGCGGACATGGCCTCCCTGAAGAAAGAACTCAGGGAGATGAGGGCAAACCAAGCAGTGCCCGCCCACAGTAGGCTGCCTCCGACTGCAGCAGACGACACAGCGGCTCCGAACCAAATAGGTGCTTCGGAAGCAAACACCCCACCCCCGGCGGAACCCGGCGTACGGCAAAGCACAGACACTAGTGCGGTGCTCGAGACGGTGGTAATCGACGACGAGAGTGGGGACGAAAGGGCAGTGGTGAACTCTAGCGGGGCGACAGGCGAAAGAGACGCTGAGGGCGCGAGTGCAGAGAGACCCACTGGGGACAAAGCCGCTTCGAACGCCGAAGCCACCACAGACGGCGCGGAGTGTACCGGAGTGCGGGAAAGTGATATGGACACTAGAGACGCTAGTACGGTGGACGCCGCGATAGGTCAAGCGGGGGCGGTGGCGCAAGCAAATGCCCCGGTCGACGAGGCGGGTAAGAGGAAGAGGAAGAGAGGGAAGCGCAACCGCAAGCGCAAAGAGCGCAAACAGCAGGACCGCTCCCCCACCGAGACGGGGAGCCAAGGACAAGCGCGGGAAAGGCAGCGGGCCACGACAGCGCGACCCTCTCAGGCGGAGAAACGGAAAAACCCCCCCCATAAAATCCCATCACCCCCACCAACATTGGTTAATGGCAGACCAGAAGCCATCATGATAAAAATCGGCAACTCAACCTATGCCGAGGTGGTAGGGAAATTGCAGGCGAACATCGACCTGCAAACCATCGGTGCAGAAGTCCGCTCGGTCCGCACATCTAGGACCGGGGACGTCATAATCACCATGGTAGAGGGGGAGGGAAAAGCCGAACCGCTGAGGCAAAAAATCGGCGAAGTTCTGGGGGACCATGAGATACGGACCCTCAGACAAAAACAGGCGGTGGCAATCACAGGCATTGAGGCCACCGCCACCAAGAGACAGATCGCGGATGCTGTCGTAAAGATAGTCGGTCCGACAGAAGATCTCGTCGTCACCGCACCGAAACCCTCGGCACGTGGCTCACGAAGGGCCACTGTAACCCTGGCACCATCTAAAGCCAGGGCCCTTCTCCAGGCCGGCACCATCACTATAGGGTGGTCAAGGTGCAGGCTGTCAGAGGCGCAGGCCGATGCTCCCAAAGTCTGTTACAGATGTATGGGAGTTGGTCACATTGGCGCCCAATGCCAGGGCCCCGACAGAAGTGCCCACTGCATGAATTGCGGTGAGGAGGGCCATCACATGGCGGCCTGCACTAGGAGGCCTTTCTGCGCCAAATGCGGAAGGGAAGGCCATAGAGAGGGCGTAGGATGCGGAAAAACCCCCGCCCCTCCAAAAACGGTCCCAAAAACAGCTTGGGTACCGGGAGGAATCCAGCAGAGCGGAAAGGGGCAAAACACCGGCGCGACAAAAAGAATCAGCATCTCAAACGACAAAGAAGCCATCGTCGCGGCTAAAGCGGGAGAGTTTGACGCCAGCGTCTCCCTGGACCCCCACCGGGAAGTCCCGGATCGGGAGGGGCCACTGGAGCCGGTCATATGCAAAATGACCAGGGCGGCGGAAAACGGGAGCCGCTACCAGATGGCGCGACTTAGAGAGGACGCGGTCCGGGACAATGTCAGGATGTACGTGGCGTACTTTCATGACAAACCGGATGACCACAGCGTCCTCGGCACGAACAGGATGAGGCTCAGATGCCAAATCCAGGGGGAGGGTCTGCCGGTCAACCCCCGGTTCCTGAAGGATCTGTACGCCGAATACCTGAGGGCGTACGACATCCCGGGGGACATAGAGGCGGACCTGAGGGCCTGTGCGTACCATCTTGGTACTGAGCACATCCTGAGGCTGCAAAACGTGAGGAGTGCGCAGGCCGCCTACAATAGGCCGCTACCTGAGCCGCACTCCCAAAAAGAGAAAAGGGGTTTTTAAAACCTCCGACGAGCAGGGGAGGGCGAGGCACCCCCCCAGAGAGGAAGCAGATCCGTTGCTTGCAGGCGAACCTCCATACAGCCAGAAGTGCTTACGACCTTCTGGAAGCAACGGCCAGGGACATGAAGCTGGATGTAGCGCTTCTGTCCGAGCCAAACCTCGCCGCCTCCAAGGACCTCGTGAAGGACGCCACGGGCAGAGCCGCAATATACCTGCCCCCTTCTACGAGATTGGTACAGGGCAGCGGCAGCGGGGAAGGGTATGCGTGGGTGAAAATGGAAGAGGTAACTTTCATAAGTTGCTACTACTCCCCAACAGACACCCTCGGCGAGTTCGTGCGGCAACTGGATCTGCTGAGCCACCAAGTCAGATCATCGACGGGAATGGTGGTGGTTGGCGGCGACTTCAATGCGAAGTCGCCGGAGTGGGGCTCCCCAGACGAGGATCCTCGAGGCCAGGCGCTTGCCGACATCTTGGGCGCCATGGACCTCGGAGTGTGCAACGTCGGAACCGCTCCGACGTTTGTGGGGAGGGGGGCAGGATCGATAGTAGACGTCACCCTCGCCACGGCACAACACCTCCACAGAGTTACCGGGTGGGAAGTTCTGGACACCGAGAACTTCAGCGATCACCGGTACATTTCCTTCTGCGTGGAGGTGGAAGAAAAGAGGGGCTCAAAAGGGGAGCCCTCCAAAGGATGGGCGGCGCGCAAACTTAACGTGGAGAAGTTTAGAAGCGCGTTCGCCCTCGAGACAAAAAGCCTCCGAGGAACCGATGCCGGAGAGCTGATAGAGGCCATAAGCCGAGCCTGCGACAAGGCGATGCCAAGACGGATCGGACCCTGCAGACCGCCCGTCCACTGGTGGACAAGCGAAATCGCGGAAGCCAGAAGAGCAGCCACGCGACTCGGCAGAAGGGCCCAAAGGCAGAGCGCGGGTACGGCCGAAAGATCCGAGGCCGACCGCAGCTACAAGACGGCCAGAAAGGAGCTCTCAAAACTAATTAAACGCAGCAAGCGAAGCTGCTGGTTGGGGCTCCTGGAGGACCTAGAAAGAGATCCCTGGGGACTGGGCTATAAAATAGTCCAGAAAAAACTCAGAGGCAAAAAAGGCCCCGGACTGACACCATCAAAAGTCCGGGAAATCACAGACCTTTTGTTCCCAAAGCATGATGCTATTAGGGAACAAAAGATGGACCTCCCCCAGGGATCGGAAGAGAAAACTGGACCGCTAAATCCCTTCACGATGCAGGAACTGAGGGACGCGGCGGCCAGGATCCCAGCGGATAAGGCCCCCGGACCGGATGGAATACCGGGCAGGGTGGTCAAAGAAGCGGTGGCCCAAAACGGAGAGCTTTTCCTAGGCGTCTTTAATGACTGCCTCGCCAAAGGAGTTTTCCCGGCGAAATGGAAAATCGCCAAACTGGCGCTCATCCGTAAGGGCGCTAAACCCGCAGAGAACCCGACGTCATACAGGCCAATATGTCTCCTGGACCACACAGCCAAGCTCCTAGAGAGGATGATCGCCAACCGCCTCCAGAAAGAAATAGAGCAAAACGGCGGCCTCTCGGAAAACCAACACGGCTTTCGAGCCGGCAGATCCACAATCGGGGCCCTCAAGGACATCGTGGGGGAAGTGGATCGAGCAAGGAGCGGCACGTGGAGGACCAGGAAGTACGCCATGCTAGTCACCTTGGACGTGCGCAACGCGTTTAATAGTGCCGGATGGAAGCACATACTGGCGGCGCTGAGAGAACGGAAAATCACTCCCGAGACCTACAACATCTTGGTCAGTTATCTCAGCGACAGACACCTCCAACTGGGCCTGGAAGACGGAGAAGAGGATATCGCCATCACAAGCGGAGTACCGCAGGGTTCGGTGCTCGGGCCAATCCTGTGGAACGTGATGTACGACGGCATCCTGAGACTAAAACTCCCCGATGGAGTGAAGATCATCGGGTTCGCGGACGACATCAACGTGGTCATCATCGACTTCGACGGGGACATGCTTGCTGTTAAAGCAAACGAGGCAATAGAACTGATCGCCGCGTGGGCGAAAACCAGAGGCCTCGAGCTGGTCCCGGAGAAGTCCGAAGGCGTGGTGGTGTGCGGAAGAAGGCGGGAGCCCAGGGTTGAAATCCGGCTAAATGGTGACCCGATCACCATGAAGAAAGAGGTCACCATCCTTGGAGTGGTGGTGGACAGGCACCTCAGCTTCACCCCACACATCCGGACGGTCTCGGCAAAGGCGATGGCAGTAGCATCATCGCTCGCCCGCCTGATGCCTAACATCGGAGGACCGAAGGCCGTGAAAAGGAAGACCCTGAGCGTGGTAACGCAGTCCATCATGCTGTATGCGGCACCGGTTTGGTATGCAGCAGTGGACCCCGCCAAATACGGAACAATGAGAAACCGGAACAAGTTGCAGTGCGTGCAGCGTAGGATGGCGCTGAGAGTGGTGTGCGGATATAGGACAGTTTCCGCAGACGCCGCTCTTGTACTTGCATCCCTGCCCCCGATAGACCTTTTGGCGCGAGAAAGGGCAAGGAGATGCGAAGGGCACGACGGCGACTACATTAGTGACAT
>OY294030.1:0-17500 GCA_958510845.1 Cantharis nigra | reverse complement strand
GTTAGGTTAGGTTAGGTTAGGTTAGGTTAGGTTAGGTTAGGTTAGGTTAGGTTAGGTTAGGTTAGGTTAGGTTAGGTTAGGTTAGGTTAGGTTAGGTTAGGTTAGGTTAGGTTAGGTTAGGTTAGGTTAGGTTAGGTTAGGTTAGGTTAGGTTAGGTTAGGTTAGGTTAGGTTAGGTTAGGTTAGGTTAGGTTAGGTTAGGTTAGGTTAGGTTAGGTTAGGTTAGGTTAGGTTAGGTTAGGTTAGGTTAGGTTAGGTTAGGTTAGGTTAGGTTAGGTTAGGTTAGGTTAGGTTAGGTTAGGTTAGGTTAGGTTAGGTTAGGTTAGGTTAGGTTAGGTTAGGTTAGGTTAGGTTAGGTTAGGTTAGGTTAGGTTAGGTTAGGTTAGGTTAGGTTAGGTTAGGTTAGGTTAGGTTAGGTTAGGTTAGGTTAGGTTAGGTTAGGTTAGGTTAGGTTAGGTTAGGTTAGGTTAGGTTAGGTTAGGTTAGGTTAGGTTAGGTTAGGTTAGGTTAGGTTAGGTTAGGTTAGGTTAGGTTAGGTTAGGTTAGGTTAGGTTAGGTTAGGTTAGGTTAGGTTAGGTTAGGTTAGGTTAGGTTAGGTTAGGTTAGGTTAGGTTAGGTTAGGTTAGGTTAGGTTAGGTTAGGTTAGGTTAGGTTAGGTTAGGTTAGGTTAGGTTAGGTTAGGTTAGGTTAGGTTAGGTTAGGTTAGGTTAGGTTAGGTTAGGTTAGGTTAGGTTAGGTTAGGTTAGGTTAGGTTAGGTTAGGTTAGGTTAGGTTAGGTTAGGTTAGGTTAGGTTAGGTTAGGTTAGGTTAGGTTAGGTTAGGTTAGGTTAGGTTAGGTTAGGTTAGGTTAGGTTAGGTTAGGTTAGGTTAGGTTAGGTTAGGTTAGGTTAGGTTAGGTTAGGTTAGGTTAGGTTAGGTTAGGTTAGGTTAGGTTAGGTTAGGTTAGGTTAGGTTAGGTTAGGTTAGGTTAGGTTAGGTTAGGTTAGGTTAGGTTAGGTTAGGTTAGGTTAGGTTAGGTTAGGTTAGGTTAGGTTAGGTTAGGTTAGGTTAGGTTAGGTTAGGTTAGGTTAGGTTAGGTTAGGTTAGGTTAGGTTAGGTTAGGTTAGGTTAGGTTAGGTTAGGTTAGGTTAGGTTAGGTTAGGTTAGGTTAGGTTAGGTTAGGTTAGGTTAGGTTAGGTTAGGTTAGGTTAGGTTAGGTTAGGTTAGGTTAGGTTAGGTTAGGTTAGGTTAGGTTAGGTTAGGTTAGGTTAGGTTAGGTTAGGTTAGGTTAGGTTAGGTTAGGTTAGGTTAGGTTAGGTTAGGTTAGGTTAGGTTAGGTTAGGTTAGGTTAGGTTAGGTTAGGTTAGGTTAGGTTAGGTTAGGTTAGGTTAGGTTAGGTTAGGTTAGGTTAGGTTAGGTTAGGTTAGGTTAGGTTAGGTTAGGTTAGGTTAGGTTAGGTTAGGTTAGGTTAGGTTAGGTTAGGTTAGGTTAGGTTAGGTTAGGTTAGGTTAGGTTAGGTTAGGTTAGGTTAGGTTAGGTTAGGTTAGGTTAGGTTAGGTTAGGTTAGGTTAGGTTAGGTTAGGTTAGGTTAGGTTAGGTTAGGTTAGGTTAGGTTAGGTTAGGTTAGGTTAGGTTAGGTTAGGTTAGGTTAGGTTAGGTTAGGTTAGGTTAGGTTAGGTTAGGTTAGGTTAGGTTAGGTTAGGTTAGGTTAGGTTAGGTTAGGTTAGGTTAGGTTAGGTTAGGTTAGGTTAGGTTAGGTTAGGTTAGGTTAGGTTAGGTTAGGTTAGGTTAGGTTAGGTTAGGTTAGGTTAGGTTAGGTTAGGTTAGGTTAGGTTAGGTTAGGTTAGGTTAGGTTAGGTTAGGTTAGGTTAGGTTAGGTTAGGTTAGGTTAGGTTAGGTTAGGTTAGGTTAGGTTAGGTTAGGTTAGGTTAGGTTAGGTTAGGTTAGGTTAGGTTAGGTTAGGTTAGGTTAGGTTAGGTTAGGTTAGGTTAGGTTAGGTTAGGTTAGGTTAGGTTAGGTTAGGTTAGGTTAGGTTAGGTTAGGTTAGGTTAGGTTAGGTTAGGTTAGGTTAGGTTAGGTTAGGTTAGGTTAGGTTAGGTTAGGTTAGGTTAGGTTAGGTTAGGTTAGGTTAGGTTAGGTTAGGTTAGGTTAGGTTAGGTTAGGTTAGGTTAGGTTAGGTTAGGTTAGGTTAGGTTAGGTTAGGTTAGGTTAGGTTAGGTTAGGTTAGGTTAGGTTAGGTTAGGTTAGGTTAGGTTAGGTTAGGTTAGGTTAGGTTAGGTTAGGTTAGGTTAGGTTAGGTTAGGTTAGGTTAGGTTAGGTTAGGTTAGGTTAGGTTAGGTTAGGTTAGGTTAGGTTAGGTTAGGTTAGGTTAGGTTAGGTTAGGTTAGGTTAGGTTAGGTTAGGTTAGGTTAGGTTAGGTTAGGTTAGGTTAGGTTAGGTTAGGTTAGGTTAGGTTAGGTTAGGTTAGGTTAGGTTAGGTTAGGTTAGGTTAGGTTAGGTTAGGTTAGGTTAGGTTAGGTTAGGTTAGGTTAGGTTAGGTTAGGTTAGGTTAGGTTAGGTTAGGTTAGGTTAGGTTAGGTTAGGTTAGGTTAGGTTAGGTTAGGTTAGGTTAGGTTAGGTTAGGTTAGGTTAGGTTAGGTTAGGTTAGGTTAGGTTAGGTTAGGTTAGGTTAGGTTAGGTTAGGTTAGGTTAGGTTAGGTTAGGTTAGGTTAGGTTAGGTTAGGTTAGGTTAGGTTAGGTTAGGTTAGGTTAGGTTAGGTTAGGTTAGGTTAGGTTAGGTTAGGTTAGGTTAGGTTAGGTTAGGTTAGGTTAGGTTAGGTTAGGTTAGGTTAGGTTAGGTTAGGTTAGGTTAGGTTAGGTTAGGTTAGGTTAGGTTAGGTTAGGTTAGGTTAGGTTAGGTTAGGTTAGGTTAGGTTAGGTTAGGTTAGGTTAGGTTAGGTTAGGTTAGGTTAGGTTAGGTTAGGTTAGGTTAGGTTAGGTTAGGTTAGGTTAGGTTAGGTTAGGTTAGGTTAGGTTAGGTTAGGTTAGGTTAGGTTAGGTTAGGTTAGGTTAGGTTAGGTTAGGTTAGGTTAGGTTAGGTTAGGTTAGGTTAGGTTAGGTTAGGTTAGGTTAGGTTAGGTTAGGTTAGGTTAGGTTAGGTTAGGTTAGGTTAGGTTAGGTTAGGTTAGGTTAGGTTAGGTTAGGTTAGGTTAGGTTAGGTTAGGTTAGGTTAGGTTAGGTTAGGTTAGGTTAGGTTAGGTTAGGTTAGGTTAGGTTAGGTTAGGTTAGGTTAGGTTAGGTTAGGTTAGGTTAGGTTAGGTTAGGTTAGGTTAGGTTAGGTTAGGTTAGGTTAGGTTAGGTTAGGTTAGGTTAGGTTAGGTTAGGTTAGGTTAGGTTAGGTTAGGTTAGGTTAGGTTAGGTTAGGTTAGGTTAGGTTAGGTTAGGTTAGGTTAGGTTAGGTTAGGTTAGGTTAGGTTAGGTTAGGTTAGGTTAGGTTAGGTTAGGTTAGGTTAGGTTAGGTTAGGTTAGGTTAGGTTAGGTTAGGTTAGGTTAGGTTAGGTTAGGTTAGGTTAGGTTAGGTTAGGTTAGGTTAGGTTAGGTTAGGTTAGGTTAGGTTAGGTTAGGTTAGGTTAGGTTAGGTTAGGTTAGGTTAGGTTAGGTTAGGTTAGGTTAGGTTAGGTTAGGTTAGGTTAGGTTAGGTTAGGTTAGGTTAGGTTAGGTTAGGTTAGGTTAGGTTAGGTTAGGTTAGGTTAGGTTAGGTTAGGTTAGGTTAGGTTAGGTTAGGTTAGGTTAGGTTAGGTTAGGTTAGGTTAGGTTAGGTTAGGTTAGGTTAGGTTAGGTTAGGTTAGGTTAGGTTAGGTTAGGTTAGGTTAGGTTAGGTTAGGTTAGGTTAGGTTAGGTTAGGTTAGGTTAGGTTAGGTTAGGTTAGGTTAGGTTAGGTTAGGTTAGGTTAGGTTAGGTTAGGTTAGGTTAGGTTAGGTTAGGTTAGGTTAGGTTAGGTTAGGTTAGGTTAGGTTAGGTTAGGTTAGGTTAGGTTAGGTTAGGTTAGGTTAGGTTAGGTTAGGTTAGGTTAGGTTAGGTTAGGTTAGGTTAGGTTAGGTTAGGTTAGGTTAGGTTAGGTTAGGTTAGGTTAGGTTAGGTTAGGTTAGGTTAGGTTAGGTTAGGTTAGGTTAGGTTAGGTTAGGTTAGGTTAGGTTAGGTTAGGTTAGGTTAGGTTAGGTTAGGTTAGGTTAGGTTAGGTTAGGTTAGGTTAGGTTAGGTTAGGTTAGGTTAGGTTAGGTTAGGTTAGGTTAGGTTAGGTTAGGTTAGGTTAGGTTAGGTTAGGTTAGGTTAGGTTAGGTTAGGTTAGGTTAGGTTAGGTTAGGTTAGGTTAGGTTAGGTTAGGTTAGGTTAGGTTAGGTTAGGTTAGGTTAGGTTAGGTTAGGTTAGGTTAGGTTAGGTTAGGTTAGGTTAGGTTAGGTTAGGTTAGGTTAGGTTAGGTTAGGTTAGGTTAGGTTAGGTTAGGTTAGGTTAGGTTAGGTTAGGTTAGGTTAGGTTAGGTTAGGTTAGGTTAGGTTAGGTTAGGTTAGGTTAGGTTAGGTTAGGTTAGGTTAGGTTAGGTTAGGTTAGGTTAGGTTAGGTTAGGTTAGGTTAGGTTAGGTTAGGTTAGGTTAGGTTAGGTTAGGTTAGGTTAGGTTAGGTTAGGTTAGGTTAGGTTAGGTTAGGTTAGGTTAGGTTAGGTTAGGTTAGGTTAGGTTAGGTTAGGTTAGGTTAGGTTAGGTTAGGTTAGGTTAGGTTAGGTTAGGTTAGGTTAGGTTAGGTTAGGTTAGGTTAGGTTAGGTTAGGTTAGGTTAGGTTAGGTTAGGTTAGGTTAGGTTAGGTTAGGTTAGGTTAGGTTAGGTTAGGTTAGGTTAGGTTAGGTTAGGTTAGGTTAGGTTAGGTTAGGTTAGGTTAGGTTAGGTTAGGTTAGGTTAGGTTAGGTTAGGTTAGGTTAGGTTAGGTTAGGTTAGGTTAGGTTAGGTTAGGTTAGGTTAGGTTAGGTTAGGTTAGGTTAGGTTAGGTTAGGTTAGGTTAGGTTAGGTTAGGTTAGGTTAGGTTAGGTTAGGTTAGGTTAGGTTAGGTTAGGTTAGGTTAGGTTAGGTTAGGTTAGGTTAGGTTAGGTTAGGTTAGGTTAGGTTAGGTTAGGTTAGGTTAGGTTAGGTTAGGTTAGGTTAGGTTAGGTTAGGTTAGGTTAGGTTAGGTTAGGTTAGGTTAGGTTAGGTTAGGTTAGGTTAGGTTAGGTTAGGTTAGGTTAGGTTAGGTTAGGTTAGGTTAGGTTAGGTTAGGTTAGGTTAGGTTAGGTTAGGTTAGGTTAGGTTAGGTTAGGTTAGGTTAGGTTAGGTTAGGTTAGGTTAGGTTAGGTTAGGTTAGGTTAGGTTAGGTTAGGTTAGGTTAGGTTAGGTTAGGTTAGGTTAGGTTAGGTTAGGTTAGGTTAGGTTAGGTTAGGTTAGGTTAGGTTAGGTTAGGTTAGGTTAGGTTAGGTTAGGTTAGGTTAGGTTAGGTTAGGTTAGGTTAGGTTAGGTTAGGTTAGGTTAGGTTAGGTTAGGTTAGGTTAGGTTAGGTTAGGTTAGGTTAGGTTAGGTTAGGTTAGGTTAGGTTAGGTTAGGTTAGGTTAGGTTAGGTTAGGTTAGGTTAGGTTAGGTTAGGTTAGGTTAGGTTAGGTTAGGTTAGGTTAGGTTAGGTTAGGTTAGGTTAGGTTAGGTTAGGTTAGGTTAGGTTAGGTTAGGTTAGGTTAGGTTAGGTTAGGTTAGGTTAGGTTAGGTTAGGTTAGGTTAGGTTAGGTTAGGTTAGGTTAGGTTAGGTTAGGTTAGGTTAGGTTAGGTTAGGTTAGGTTAGGTTAGGTTAGGTTAGGTTAGGTTAGGTTAGGTTAGGTTAGGTTAGGTTAGGTTAGGTTAGGTTAGGTTAGGTTAGGTTAGGTTAGGTTAGGTTAGGTTAGGTTAGGTTAGGTTAGGTTAGGTTAGGTTAGGTTAGGTTAGGTTAGGTTAGGTTAGGTTAGGTTAGGTTAGGTTAGGTTAGGTTAGGTTAGGTTAGGTTAGGTTAGGTTAGGTTAGGTTAGGTTAGGTTAGGTTAGGTTAGGTTAGGTTAGGTTAGGTTAGGTTAGGTTAGGTTAGGTTAGGTTAGGTTAGGTTAGGTTAGGTTAGGTTAGGTTAGGTTAGGTTAGGTTAGGTTAGGTTAGGTTAGGTTAGGTTAGGTTAGGTTAGGTTAGGTTAGGTTAGGTTAGGTTAGGTTAGGTTAGGTTAGGTTAGGTTAGGTTAGGTTAGGTTAGGTTAGGTTAGGTTAGGTTAGGTTAGGTTAGGTTAGGTTAGGTTAGGTTAGGTTAGGTTAGGTTAGGTTAGGTTAGGTTAGGTTAGGTTAGGTTAGGTTAGGTTAGGTTAGGTTAGGTTAGGTTAGGTTAGGTTAGGTTAGGTTAGGTTAGGTTAGGTTAGGTTAGGTTAGGTTAGGTTAGGTTAGGTTAGGTTAGGTTAGGTTAGGTTAGGTTAGGTTAGGTTAGGTTAGGTTAGGTTAGGTTAGGTTAGGTTAGGTTAGGTTAGGTTAGGTTAGGTTAGGTTAGGTTAGGTTAGGTTAGGTTAGGTTAGGTTAGGTTAGGTTAGGTTAGGTTAGGTTAGGTTAGGTTAGGTTAGGTTAGGTTAGGTTAGGTTAGGTTAGGTTAGGTTAGGTTAGGTTAGGTTAGGTTAGGTTAGGTTAGGTTAGGTTAGGTTAGGTTAGGTTAGGTTAGGTTAGGTTAGGTTAGGTTAGGTTAGGTTAGGTTAGGTTAGGTTAGGTTAGGTTAGGTTAGGTTAGGTTAGGTTAGGTTAGGTTAGGTTAGGTTAGGTTAGGTTAGGTTAGGTTAGGTTAGGTTAGGTTAGGTTAGGTTAGGTTAGGTTAGGTTAGGTTAGGTTAGGTTAGGTTAGGTTAGGTTAGGTTAGGTTAGGTTAGGTTAGGTTAGGTTAGGTTAGGTTAGGTTAGGTTAGGTTAGGTTAGGTTAGGTTAGGTTAGGTTAGGTTAGGTTAGGTTAGGTTAGGTTAGGTTAGGTTAGGTTAGGTTAGGTTAGGTTAGGTTAGGTTAGGTTAGGTTAGGTTAGGTTAGGTTAGGTTAGGTTAGGTTAGGTTAGGTTAGGTTAGGTTAGGTTAGGTTAGGTTAGGTTAGGTTAGGTTAGGTTAGGTTAGGTTAGGTTAGGTTAGGTTAGGTTAGGTTAGGTTAGGTTAGGTTAGGTTAGGTTAGGTTAGGTTAGGTTAGGTTAGGTTAGGTTAGGTTAGGTTAGGTTAGGTTAGGTTAGGTTAGGTTAGGTTAGGTTAGGTTAGGTTAGGTTAGGTTAGGTTAGGTTAGGTTAGGTTAGGTTAGGTTAGGTTAGGTTAGGTTAGGTTAGGTTAGGTTAGGTTAGGTTAGGTTAGGTTAGGTTAGGTTAGGTTAGGTTAGGTTAGGTTAGGTTAGGTTAGGTTAGGTTAGGTTAGGTTAGGTTAGGTTAGGTTAGGTTAGGTTAGGTTAGGTTAGGTTAGGTTAGGTTAGGTTAGGTTAGGTTAGGTTAGGTTAGGTTAGGTTAGGTTAGGTTAGGTTAGGTTAGGTTAGGTTAGGTTAGGTTAGGTTAGGTTAGGTTAGGTTAGGTTAGGTTAGGTTAGGTTAGGTTAGGTTAGGTTAGGTTAGGTTAGGTTAGGTTAGGTTAGGTTAGGTTAGGTTAGGTTAGGTTAGGTTAGGTTAGGTTAGGTTAGGTTAGGTTAGGTTAGGTTAGGTTAGGTTAGGTTAGGTTAGGTTAGGTTAGGTTAGGTTAGGTTAGGTTAGGTTAGGTTAGGTTAGGTTAGGTTAGGTTAGGTTAGGTTAGGTTAGGTTAGGTTAGGTTAGGTTAGGTTAGGTTAGGTTAGGTTAGGTTAGGTTAGGTTAGGTTAGGTTAGGTTAGGTTAGGTTAGGTTAGGTTAGGTTAGGTTAGGTTAGGTTAGGTTAGGTTAGGTTAGGTTAGGTTAGGTTAGGTTAGGTTAGGTTAGGTTAGGTTAGGTTAGGTTAGGTTAGGTTAGGTTAGGTTAGGTTAGGTTAGGTTAGGTTAGGTTAGGTTAGGTTAGGTTAGGTTAGGTTAGGTTAGGTTAGGTTAGGTTAGGTTAGGTTAGGTTAGGTTAGGTTAGGTTAGGTTAGGTTAGGTTAGGTTAGGTTAGGTTAGGTTAGGTTAGGTTAGGTTAGGTTAGGTTAGGTTAGGTTAGGTTAGGTTAGGTTAGGTTAGGTTAGGTTAGGTTAGGTTAGGTTAGGTTAGGTTAGGTTAGGTTAGGTTAGGTTAGGTTAGGTTAGGTTAGGTTAGGTTAGGTTAGGTTAGGTTAGGTTAGGTTAGGTTAGGTTAGGTTAGGTTAGGTTAGGTTAGGTTAGGTTAGGTTAGGTTAGGTTAGGTTAGGTTAGGTTAGGTTAGGTTAGGTTAGGTTAGGTTAGGTTAGGTTAGGTTAGGTTAGGTTAGGTTAGGTTAGGTTAGGTTAGGTTAGGTTAGGTTAGGTTAGGTTAGGTTAGGTTAGGTTAGGTTAGGTTAGGTTAGGTTAGGTTAGGTTAGGTTAGGTTAGGTTAGGTTAGGTTAGGTTAGGTTAGGTTAGGTTAGGTTAGGTTAGGTTAGGTTAGGTTAGGTTAGGTTAGGTTAGGTATAGGTTAGGTTAGGTTAGGTTAGGTTAGGTTAGGTTAGGTTAGGTTAGGTTAGGTTAGGTTAGGTTAGGTTAGGTTAGGTTAGGTTAGGTTAGGTTAGGTTAGGTTAGGTTAGGTTAGGTTAGGTTAGGTTAGGTTAGGTTAGGTTAGGTTAGGTTAGGTTAGGTTAGGTTAGGTTAGGTTAGGTTAGGTTAGGTTAGGTTAGGTTAGGTTAGGTTAGGTTAGGTTAGGTTAGGTTAGGTTAGGTTAGGTTAGGTTAGGTTAGGTTAGGTTAGGTTAGGTTAGGTTAGGTTAGGTTAGGTTAGGTTAGGTTAGGTTAGGTTAGGTTAGGTTAGGTTAGGTTAGGTTAGGTTAGGTTAGGTTAGGTTAGGTTAGGTTAGGTTAGGTTAGGTTAGGTTAGGTTAGGTTAGGTTAGGTTAGGTTAGGTTAGGTTAGGTTAGGTTAGGTTAGGTTAGGTTAGGTTAGGTTAGGTTAGGTTAGGTTAGGTTAGGTTAGGTTAGGTTAGGTTAGGTTAGGTTAGGTTAGGTTAGGTTAGGTTAGGTTAGGTTAGGTTAGGTTAGGTTAGGTTAGGTTAGGTTAGGTTAGGTTAGGTTAGGTTAGGTTAGGTTAGGTTAGGTTAGGTTAGGTTAGGTTAGGTTAGGTTAGGTTAGGTTAGGTTAGGTTAGGTTAGGTTAGGTTAGGTTAGGTTAGGTTAGGTTAGGTTAGGTTAGGTTAGGTTAGGTTAGGTTAGGTTAGGTTAGGTTAGGTTAGGTTAGGTTAGGTTAGGTTAGGTTAGGTTAGGTTAGGTTA
Organism: Cantharis nigra; assembly: GCA_958510845.1. Taxonomy (NCBI): domain Eukaryota; kingdom Metazoa; phylum Arthropoda; class Insecta; order Coleoptera; family Cantharidae; genus Cantharis; species Cantharis nigra. Next base: position 8,150 of record OY294030.1, on the reverse strand, counting down.
GGTTAGGTTAGGTTAGGTTAGGTTAGGTTAGGTTAGGTTAGGTTAGGTTAGGTTAGGTTAGGTTAGGTTAGGTTAGGTTAGGTTAGGTTAGGTTAGGTTAGGTTAGGTTAGGTTAGGTTAGGTTAGGTTAGGTTAGGTTAGGTTAGGTTAGGTTAGGTTAGGTTAGGTTAGGTTAGGTTAGGTTAGGTTAGGTTAGGTTAGGTTAGGTTAGGTTAGGTTAGGTTAGGTTAGGTTAGGTTAGGTTAGGTTAGGTTAGGTTAGGTTAGGTTAGGTTAGGTTAGGTTAGGTTAGGTTAGGTTAGGTTAGGTTAGGTTAGGTTAGGTTAGGTTAGGTTAGGTTAGGTTAGGTTAGGTTAGGTTAGGTTAGGTTAGGTTAGGTTAGGTTAGGTTAGGTTAGGTTAGGTTAGGTTAGGTTAGGTTAGGTTAGGTTAGGTTAGGTTAGGTTAGGTTAGGTTAGGTTAGGTTAGGTTAGGTTAGGTTAGGTTAGGTTAGGTTAGGTTAGGTTAGGTTAGGTTAGGTTAGGTTAGGTTAGGTTAGGTTAGGTTAGGTTAGGTTAGGTTAGGTTAGGTTAGGTTAGGTTAGGTTAGGTTAGGTTAGGTTAGGTTAGGTTAGGTTAGGTTAGGTTAGGTTAGGTTAGGTTAGGTTAGGTTAGGTTAGGTTAGGTTAGGTTAGGTTAGGTTAGGTTAGGTTAGGTTAGGTTAGGTTAGGTTAGGTTAGGTTAGGTTAGGTTAGGTTAGGTTAGGTTAGGTTAGGTTAGGTTAGGTTAGGTTAGGTTAGGTTAGGTTAGGTTAGGTTAGGTTAGGTTAGGTTAGGTTAGGTTAGGTTAGGTTAGGTTAGGTTAGGTTAGGTTAGGTTAGGTTAGGTTAGGTTAGGTTAGGTTAGGTTAGGTTAGGTTAGGTTAGGTTAGGTTAGGTTAGGTTAGGTTAGGTTAGGTTAGGTTAGGTTAGGTTAGGTTAGGTTAGGTTAGGTTAGGTTAGGTTAGGTTAGGTTAGGTTAGGTTAGGTTAGGTTAGGTTAGGTTAGGTTAGGTTAGGTTAGGTTAGGTTAGGTTAGGTTAGGTTAGGTTAGGTTAGGTTAGGTTAGGTTAGGTTAGGTTAGGTTAGGTTAGGTTAGGTTAGGTTAGGTTAGGTTAGGTTAGGTTAGGTTAGGTTAGGTTAGGTTAGGTTAGGTTAGGTTAGGTTAGGTTAGGTTAGGTTAGGTTAGGTTAGGTTAGGTTAGGTTAGGTTAGGTTAGGTTAGGTTAGGTTAGGTTAGGTTAGGTTAGGTTAGGTTAGGTTAGGTTAGGTTAGGTTAGGTTAGGTTAGGTTAGGTTAGGTTAGGTTAGGTTAGGTTAGGTTAGGTTAGGTTAGGTTAGGTTAGGTTAGGTTAGGTTAGGTTAGGTTAGGTTAGGTTAGGTTAGGTTAGGTTAGGTTAGGTTAGGTTAGGTTAGGTTAGGTTAGGTTAGGTTAGGTTAGGTTAGGTTAGGTTAGGTTAGGTTAGGTTAGGTTAGGTTAGGTTAGGTTAGGTTAGGTTAGGTTAGGTTAGGTTAGGTTAGGTTAGGTTAGGTTAGGTTAGGTTAGGTTAGGTTAGGTTAGGTTAGGTTAGGTTAGGTTAGGTTAGGTTAGGTTAGGTTAGGTTAGGTTAGGTTAGGTTAGGTTAGGTTAGGTTAGGTTAGGTTAGGTTAGGTTAGGTTAGGTTAGGTTAGGTTAGGTTAGGTTAGGTTAGGTTAGGTTAGGTTAGGTTAGGTTAGGTTAGGTTAGGTTAGGTTAGGTTAGGTTAGGTTAGGTTAGGTTAGGTTAGGTTAGGTTAGGTTAGGTTAGGTTAGGTTAGGTTAGGTTAGGTTAGGTTAGGTTAGGTTAGGTTAGGTTAGGTTAGGTTAGGTTAGGTTAGGTTAGGTTAGGTTAGGTTAGGTTAGGTTAGGTTAGGTTAGGTTAGGTTAGGTTAGGTTAGGTTAGGTTAGGTTAGGTTAGGTTAGGTTAGGTTAGGTTAGGTTAGGTTAGGTTAGGTTAGGTTAGGTTAGGTTAGGTTAGGTTAGGTTAGGTTAGGTTAGGTTAGGTTAGGTTAGGTTAGGTTAGGTTAGGTTAGGTTAGGTTAGGTTAGGTTAGGTTAGGTTAGGTTAGGTTAGGTTAGGTTAGGTTAGGTTAGGTTAGGTTAGGTTAGGTTAGGTTAGGTTAGGTTAGGTTAGGTTAGGTTAGGTTAGGTTAGGTTAGGTTAGGTTAGGTTAGGTTAGGTTAGGTTAGGTTAGGTTAGGTTAGGTTAGGTTAGGTTAGGTTAGGTTAGGTTAGGTTAGGTTAGGTTAGGTTAGGTTAGGTTAGGTTAGGTTAGGTTAGGTTAGGTTAGGTTAGGTTAGGTTAGGTTAGGTTAGGTTAGGTTAGGTTAGGTTAGGTTAGGTTAGGTTAGGTTAGGTTAGGTTAGGTTAGGTTAGGTTAGGTTAGGTTAGGTTAGGTTAGGTTAGGTTAGGTTAGGTTAGGTTAGGTTAGGTTAGGTTAGGTTAGGTTAGGTTAGGTTAGGTTAGGTTAGGTTAGGTTAGGTTAGGTTAGGTTAGGTTAGGTTAGGTTAGGTTAGGTTAGGTTAGGTTAGGTTAGGTTAGGTTAGGTTAGGTTAGGTTAGGTTAGGTTAGGTTAGGTTAGGTTAGGTTAGGTTAGGTTAGGTTAGGTTAGGTTAGGTTAGGTTAGGTTAGGTTAGGTTAGGTTAGGTTAGGTTAGGTTAGGTTAGGTTAGGTTAGGTTAGGTTAGGTTAGGTTAGGTTAGGTTAGGTTAGGTTAGGTTAGGTTAGGTTAGGTTAGGTTAGGTTAGGTTAGGTTAGGTTAGGTTAGGTTAGGTTAGGTTAGGTTAGGTTAGGTTAGGTTAGGTTAGGTTAGGTTAGGTTAGGTTAGGTTAGGTTAGGTTAGGTTAGGTTAGGTTAGGTTAGGTTAGGTTAGGTTAGGTTAGGTTAGGTTAGGTTAGGTTAGGTTAGGTTAGGTTAGGTTAGGTTAGGTTAGGTTAGGTTAGGTTAGGTTAGGTTAGGTTAGGTTAGGTTAGGTTAGGTTAGGTTAGGTTAGGTTAGGTTAGGTTAGGTTAGGTTAGGTTAGGTTAGGTTAGGTTAGGTTAGGTTAGGTTAGGTTAGGTTAGGTTAGGTTAGGTTAGGTTAGGTTAGGTTAGGTTAGGTTAGGTTAGGTTAGGTTAGGTTAGGTTAGGTTAGGTTAGGTTAGGTTAGGTTAGGTTAGGTTAGGTTAGGTTAGGTTAGGTTAGGTTAGGTTAGGTTAGGTTAGGTTAGGTTAGGTTAGGTTAGGTTAGGTTAGGTTAGGTTAGGTTAGGTTAGGTTAGGTTAGGTTAGGTTAGGTTAGGTTAGGTTAGGTTAGGTTAGGTTAGGTTAGGTTAGGTTAGGTTAGGTTAGGTTAGGTTAGGTTAGGTTAGGTTAGGTTAGGTTAGGTTAGGTTAGGTTAGGTTAGGTTAGGTTAGGTTAGGTTAGGTTAGGTTAGGTTAGGTTAGGTTAGGTTAGGTTAGGTTAGGTTAGGTTAGGTTAGGTTAGGTTAGGTTAGGTTAGGTTAGGTTAGGTTAGGTTAGGTTAGGTTAGGTTAGGTTAGGTTAGGTTAGGTTAGGTTAGGTTAGGTTAGGTTAGGTTAGGTTAGGTTAGGTTAGGTTAGGTTAGGTTAGGTTAGGTTAGGTTAGGTTAGGTTAGGTTAGGTTAGGTTAGGTTAGGTTAGGTTAGGTTAGGTTAGGTTAGGTTAGGTTAGGTTAGGTTAGGTTAGGTTAGGTTAGGTTAGGTTAGGTTAGGTTAGGTTAGGTTAGGTTAGGTTAGGTTAGGTTAGGTTAGGTTAGGTTAGGTTAGGTTAGGTTAGGTTAGGTTAGGTTAGGTTAGGTTAGGTTAGGTTAGGTTAGGTTAGGTTAGGTTAGGTTAGGTTAGGTTAGGTTAGGTTAGGTTAGGTTAGGTTAGGTTAGGTTAGGTTAGGTTAGGTTAGGTTAGGTTAGGTTAGGTTAGGTTAGGTTAGGTTAGGTTAGGTTAGGTTAGGTTAGGTTAGGTTAGGTTAGGTTAGGTTAGGTTAGGTTAGGTTAGGTTAGGTTAGGTTAGGTTAGGTTAGGTTAGGTTAGGTTAGGTTAGGTTAGGTTAGGTTAGGTTAGGTTAGGTTAGGTTAGGTTAGGTTAGGTTAGGTTAGGTTAGGTTAGGTTAGGTTAGGTTAGGTTAGGTTAGGTTAGGTTAGGTTAGGTTAGGTTAGGTTAGGTTAGGTTAGGTTAGGTTAGGTTAGGTTAGGTTAGGTTAGGTTAGGTTAGGTTAGGTTAGGTTAGGTTAGGTTAGGTTAGGTTAGGTTAGGTTAGGTTAGGTTAGGTTAGGTTAGGTTAGGTTAGGTTAGGTTAGGTTAGGTTAGGTTAGGTTAGGTTAGGTTAGGTTAGGTTAGGTTAGGTTAGGTTAGGTTAGGTTAGGTTAGGTTAGGTTAGGTTAGGTTAGGTTAGGTTAGGTTAGGTTAGGTTAGGTTAGGTTAGGTTAGGTTAGGTTAGGTTAGGTTAGGTTAGGTTAGGTTAGGTTAGGTTAGGTTAGGTTAGGTTAGGTTAGGTTAGGTTAGGTTAGGTTAGGTTAGGTTAGGTTAGGTTAGGTTAGGTTAGGTTAGGTTAGGTTAGGTTAGGTTAGGTTAGGTTAGGTTAGGTTAGGTTAGGTTAGGTTAGGTTAGGTTAGGTTAGGTTAGGTTAGGTTAGGTTAGGTTAGGTTAGGTTAGGTTAGGTTAGGTTAGGTTAGGTTAGGTTAGGTTAGGTTAGGTTAGGTTAGGTTAGGTTAGGTTAGGTTAGGTTAGGTTAGGTTAGGTTAGGTTAGGTTAGGTTAGGTTAGGTTAGGTTAGGTTAGGTTAGGTTAGGTTAGGTTAGGTTAGGTTAGGTTAGGTTAGGTTAGGTTAGGTTAGGTTAGGTTAGGTTAGGTTAGGTTAGGTTAGGTTAGGTTAGGTTAGGTTAGGTTAGGTTAGGTTAGGTTAGGTTAGGTTAGGTTAGGTTAGGTTAGGTTAGGTTAGGTTAGGTTAGGTTAGGTTAGGTTAGGTTAGGTTAGGTTAGGTTAGGTTAGGTTAGGTTAGGTTAGGTTAGGTTAGGTTAGGTTAGGTTAGGTTAGGTTAGGTTAGGTTAGGTTAGGTTAGGTTAGGTTAGGTTAGGTTAGGTTAGGTTAGGTTAGGTTAGGTTAGGTTAGGTTAGGTTAGGTTAGGTTAGGTTAGGTTAGGTTAGGTTAGGTTAGGTTAGGTTAGGTTAGGTTAGGTTAGGTTAGGTTAGGTTAGGTTAGGTTAGGTTAGGTTAGGTTAGGTTAGGTTAGGTTAGGTTAGGTTAGGTTAGGTTAGGTTAGGTTAGGTTAGGTTAGGTTAGGTTAGGTTAGGTTAGGTTAGGTTAGGTTAGGTTAGGTTAGGTTAGGTTAGGTTAGGTTAGGTTAGGTTAGGTTAGGTTAGGTTAGGTTAGGTTAGGTTAGGTTAGGTTAGGTTAGGTTAGGTTAGGTTAGGTTAGGTTAGGTTAGGTTAGGTTAGGTTAGGTTAGGTTAGGTTAGGTTAGGTTAGGTTAGGTTAGGTTAGGTTAGGTTAGGTTAGGTTAGGTTAGGTTAGGTTAGGTTAGGTTAGGTTAGGTTAGGTTAGGTTAGGTTAGGTTAGGTTAGGTTAGGTTAGGTTAGGTTAGGTTAGGTTAGGTTAGGTTAGGTTAGGTTAGGTTAGGTTAGGTTAGGTTAGGTTAGGTTAGGTTAGGTTAGGTTAGGTTAGGTTAGGTTAGGTTAGGTTAGGTTAGGTTAGGTTAGGTTAGGTTAGGTTAGGTTAGGTTAGGTTAGGTTAGGTTAGGTTAGGTTAGGTTAGGTTAGGTTAGGTTAGGTTAGGTTAGGTTAGGTTAGGTTAGGTTAGGTTAGGTTAGGTTAGGTTAGGTTAGGTTAGGTTAGGTTAGGTTAGGTTAGGTTAGGTTAGGTTAGGTTAGGTTAGGTTAGGTTAGGTTAGGTTAGGTTAGGTTAGGTTAGGTTAGGTTAGGTTAGGTTAGGTTAGGTTAGGTTAGGTTAGGTTAGGTTAGGTTAGGTTAGGTTAGGTTAGGTTAGGTTAGGTTAGGTTAGGTTAGGTTAGGTTAGGTTAGGTTAGGTTAGGTTAGGTTAGGTTAGGTTAGGTTAGGTTAGGTTAGGTTAGGTTAGGTTAGGTTAGGTTAGGTTAGGTTAGGTTAGGTTAGGTTAGGTTAGGTTAGGTTAGGTTAGGTTAGGTTAGGTTAGGTTAGGTTAGGTTAGGTTAGGTTAGGTTAGGTTAGGTTAGGTTAGGTTAGGTTAGGTTAGGTTAGGTTAGGTTAGGTTAGGTTAGGTTAGGTTAGGTTAGGTTAGGTTAGGTTAGGTTAGGTTAGGTTAGGTTAGGTTAGGTTAGGTTAGGTTAGGTTAGGTTAGGTTAGGTTAGGTTAGGTTAGGTTAGGTTAGGTTAGGTTAGGTTAGGTTAGGTTAGGTTAGGTTAGGTTAGGTTAGGTTAGGTTAGGTTAGGTTAGGTTAGGTTAGGTTAGGTTAGGTTAGGTTAGGTTAGGTTAGGTTAGGTTAGGTTAGGTTAGGTTAGGTTAGGTTAGGTTAGGTTAGGTTAGGTTAGGTTAGGTTAGGTTAGGTTAGGTTAGGTTAGGTTAGGTTAGGTTAGGTTAGGTTAGGTTAGGTTAGGTTAGGTTAGGTTAGGTTAGGTTAGGTTAGGTTAGGTTAGGTTAGGTTAGGTTAGGTTAGGTTAGGTTAGGTTAGGTTAGGTTAGGTTAGGTTAGGTTAGGTTAGGTTAGGTTAGGTTAGGTTAGGTTAGGTTAGGTTAGGTTAGGTTAGGTTAGGTTAGGTTAGGTTAGGTTAGGTTAGGTTAGGTTAGGTTAGGTTAGGTTAGGTTAGGTTAGGTTAGGTTAGGTTAGGTTAGGTTAGGTTAGGTTAGGTTAGGTTAGGTTAGGTTAGGTTAGGTTAGGTTAGGTTAGGTTAGGTTAGGTTAGGTTAGGTTAGGTTAGGTTAGGTTAGGTTAGGTTAGGTTAGGTTAGGTTAGGTTAGGTTAGGTTAGGTTAGGTTAGGTTAGGTTAGGTTAGGTTAGGTTAGGTTAGGTTAGGTTAGGTTAGGTTAGGTTAGGTTAGGTTAGGTTAGGTTAGGTTAGGTTAGGTTAGGTTAGGTTAGGTTAGGTTAGGTTAGGTTAGGTTAGGTTAGGTTAGGTTAGGTTAGGTTAGGTTAGGTTAGGTTAGGTTAGGTTAGGTTAGGTTAGGTTAGGTTAGGTTAGGTTAGGTTAGGTTAGGTTAGGTTAGGTTAGGTTAGGTTAGGTTAGGTTAGGTTAGGTTAGGTTAGGTTAGGTTAGGTTAGGTTAGGTTAGGTTAGGTTAGGTTAGGTTAGGTTAGGTTAGGTTAGGTTAGGTTAGGTTAGGTTAGGTTAGGTTAGGTTAGGTTAGGTTAGGTTAGGTTAGGTTAGGTTAGGTTAGGTTAGGTTAGGTTAGGTTAGGTTAGGTTAGGTTAGGTTAGGTTAGGTTAGGTTAGGTTAGGTTAGGTTAGGTTAGGTTAGGTTAGGTTAGGTTAGGTTAGGTTAGGTTAGGTTAGGTTAGGTTAGGTTAGGTTAGGTTAGGTTAGGTTAGGTTAGGTTAGGTTAGGTTAGGTTAGGTTAGGTTAGGTTAGGTTAGGTTAGGTTAGGTTAGGTTAGGTTAGGTTAGGTTAGGTTAGGTTAGGTTAGGTTAGGTTAGGTTAGGTTAGGTTAGGTTAGGTTAGGTTAGGTTAGGTTAGGTTAGGTTAGGTTAGGTTAGGTTAGGTTAGGTTAGGTTAGGTTAGGTTAGGTTAGGTTAGGTTAGGTTAGGTTAGGTTAGGTTAGGTTAGGTTAGGTTAGGTTAGGTTAGGTTAGGTTAGGTTAGGTTAGGTTAGGTTAGGTTAGGTTAGGTTAGGTTAGGTTAGGTTAGGTTAGGTTAGGTTAGGTTAGGTTAGGTTAGGTTAGGTTAGGTTAGGTTAGGTTAGGTTAGGTTAGGTTAGGTTAGGTTAGGTTAGGTTAGGTTAGGTTAGGTTAGGTTAGGTTAGGTTAGGTTAGGTTAGGTTAGGTTAGGTTAGGTTAGGTTAGGTTAGGTTAGGTTAGGTTAGGTTAGGTTAGGTTAGGTTAGGTTAGGTTAGGTTAGGTTAGGTTAGGTTAGGTTAGGTTAGGTTAGGTTAGGTTAGGTTAGGTTAGGTTAGGTTAGGTTAGGTTAGGTTAGGTTAGGTTAGGTTAGGTTAGGTTAGGTTAGGTTAGGTTAGGTTAGGTTA